>JALBZD010000491.1:0-24868 GCA_038050675.1 Globisporangium cylindrosporum | reverse complement strand
TTTCAAATCTGAATCAAAAGGACTTACGTGGCGGTTCCAGATCCCCCTGTGGGGAATCCGTCTGTGTGATCACTGCTGGGTTTTGAACCCCGGTTGTTTGTGTAACTTTCAGCCTGCTACACCGCTCCACCACTGCCATCGTTTATTATCCGAGAGGAAAAATTCGTCTGAAATGCGTGCCATTCAGTAGTGTACCCTGCCAAACATAATACCCTGGCTGAAATTTTGGGTATAGTAGGGTGATATAATACGGTATATTAACCGGTAGAACCCGTTAATTAGGAATCCGAGTCAAAACGGACCCTACTTTGGCACTTATAGGAAATCTGAGCTAAAAGTTGGAGACTCGAATTTCGAGAGATGCTTTTGAAATTGGGAAAATATATATTGCTTTTGAGATGTGTCCTCTGCACAGACGAATTTAGGCCAAACATGCAGAACTGCGTGTCCTATGTTCTTGAGCAGGTTATCTATTTGAAGAGGTTTCTATTACCTCTTTATTATTATTTTTCTTAATATCCGCTAGTTGGATAAGCAAGAGATGTTGTTTGTAAGCCGCCCACTCATTCGCTTCAGTGGTGTAGATTGATTGACTGACCGACCGAGCGCAATTAGCTCCAAGTGACGAGCATCATGTTGGCGTTGCAGCGGCGTGCGGTGGCGCGCGTGGCGCGCTTCTCGACCGCGGCGACCGCACAGGAGACTGCCTTCGCTTCTGTGAATCTGCCTCTGCGCGTGGAGGTGCGCGAAACTGAAGGTTCGCGCGCGGCGCGTCGTCTGCGCAAGCAGGGGTTCCTCCCGGGCATTCTCTACGGCGAAGGCAGCGACGGCGCGGCCGAGAAGGTGCTCGTGTCGCTCGAGACGCGCACGTTCGAGAAGCTGCACCGCAAGCTGTGGACGTCGGTGGAGAACCAGGTCTTCGATCTGCAGGTGGGCGACAGCGCCACGCCTGTCAAGGCGTACATGCGCGATGTGCAGCTCGACCCAGGTAAGCAATGAACGAAGCGCGTGTATATGTGGCGGCGCGTAGTAAATGCTCACGTTGTGTCTGGCTGGTTGTGTTTGTATACAGTGACGGATGTGCCACTGGCGGTGAACTTTATGCGCTTCAAGCCGGGCCGCAAGCTGACGATCCCGATCACGTACCTGAACGAAGAAGGTAGCCCGGGTCTCAAGCGCGGCGGCTTCATCAACCACATCCACCACGAGCTCGAGTGCATTATCTACACAAACGACATCCCGGCGACGCTCCAGGTCGATGTGAACGGTCTCCACGTGGGCGACAAGATCTACTTGGAGGCGATCAAGTTCCCCGAGGGCATCGTGCCGGCCATCCCGCAGGGCTCGATGGTCTCCAAGATCGCCGGTCGCCGTGGTCTCATTCCGCGTGCTGAGCCAGTCGCCGCGGTCGTGGAGGACGTCGTCCAGCAGGAAGAGGAGACCGAGGAGGAATTCGACGAGTGGAACGACATTTTCTAGGCACAGTCTCTGCGAGCAATGGTCGATAATGGACATGCAGGTGGATGGAGCAATGGATTGATCCGTCCAACAAAGACAGAGAGCTACCAGAAAATAGAAAAACGTATTCACACAACCTGAGCTCTTCGTCTCATCTGTGTGCATTCATTCGCGTCACCATTGGTTTTCGTCTTTGTAAGGCTGCAAATTCCGGACTATGCACTTGATGCTTCTTATAAAATAGATCTCATCGTCACTACCTTCTCTTGGGTCGGTTTCATCTAACCCGTCAGGTGACACTATCACCAACCTCTGTCTTCCTATTCTTCTTGTTCTCCATCATCATCTCCATCAGCACTCGCTTTCTTGTTCGCACTTGCCTGCTGGGGTTTGAAGAAATCTGAGCCGCTTGGTAATGCGGCGGCGCGCTCCTTCGTGGCAGCGGCGCTCTTGGCTCTCGCCGCGCCAGACTTTTGCGTCTGAGAAGGCGGCTTCACGTCCGGAAAGTCCTCGCGCAGCCAGTCAAGCGAGCCCGTGGACTGAATCGTGCGCGTGATATCGGACGCCTTGATCTGGCGTCGATTCTGGAAAAGTGCGTTCTCGTAGCCCTTGGTGCCGAGGAATTGGACAAACAGTTCCTACATCACAAAATGATTGAGCGGATTCGTTAGCTCAGAGAGGTACCACTAAGGTGACTCTATAACCTCATAACACGTACCGATGCTTTCGCAATGGCGATTAGAGCTTCACGGGACACTTTGCCAGTGTCTGGGTCTGTCTGAATGATCTTCTTGACGCGTCCTGCATTGAGTGCGTGTGCTGATGAGAACGATGGCAATTTGGTTTGTGCATACGAGGGCAATATCAAAACGCACCTAATTGGTACACGCACGCATTGGGTGCTACATTCACAGCCTCAGTTTGCGCGTCTTGATCCGCTTCTTCCACCACGACCGGGTTGTCCAGCTTCTCCTTCTCGTACCGCTCCTTGTCCTTTGCCGCCAATTGCACATAGTGCTGCATAACGTAATCAATCCATTCATCCACATGCATTAGCACAGAGCTTTATGGATGCATCACACATCCCCGCATCATAAAGTAGCTCTTGCAACGTCATACCTCTTTCTCCTGCTCGCTCAGCTCCTTCCACTGCGCACTGATGAGCTTCTGGATCTCCCCAATGCGAAGCCCTGGTCAATCAACACGCACGCAACTGACAGTCAGCATAATAACAACACTATCACCAATAGACAACAACATATCGGCTATGACCATATATATATACACACACACACCCATACCCGGGTTTTCGTCTGTGACCTGCTTCCTCCGGTCGTTGCAGAAGATCATGTACGAGCTCAGCGCTCGCTTGATTGGCGCCATTTTTACACGCGCTTTTTGGCGGGTAAAGCAAATTGAGTTTGTTGGCTGAGTCAGCTCAAACTGACACATTTGACTGTGAGGGACTTCTATTTGGGTCATTACAGTAAATACCCGTCTCTCCCAACTGGAAGCTCTCGATCAATCGCGCGTCACAGACGAAGAAGAGGAGGAGAAGCGAGAGGAATGGGCTCAGGAAGCAGCAAGAGCGCGGCGCCCACAGCAGCAGATGCGTCAGCGACCAGTGCTGCCAACAGCCAGTCGACAGCGGTGTCGCGACGCGACGAGGCCATCGGCATCCTCATCGACGGCCTTGTGCTCTACGGCATGTTCGTCACGTCCAAGTACATCTACAAGGTGGGAGAGGAGCTCAATTGAACTCATGCAGCAGAATAACCGTAGGTTACTGACTCGCTGTGCATATGGAAATGCTTTATTGTGCTGTATATGTAGACGCTGAAACCGATGATGGACGAGTTTCGTCAGGGCGAGAGCGGCAAGTCGAAGCTGCACCGACGGCTGGACCGATCCGGTCGCCCCGTGTTCCGTACGACCCACTACGAGGAGATCATCGCCGGCGACATCGTGGACCCGCACGACATTGACGTGTCGTTCGCAGACATCGGTGGTCTTGAGCACCAGAAGCGCGACATCCACGACCTGGTGGTGCTGCCGCTGAAGAACCCCGAGTTCTTCGCGGCGCGCGGCAACCTGCTCTCGGCGCCAAAGGGCATCTTGCTCTACGGAAAGCCGGGCACGGGTAAGACGATGCTCGCCAAGGCGATCGCGAAGGAGTCGGGCGCGTTCTTCATCGACCTTAAAATCAGCACGATCATGAGCAAGTGGTTCGGCGAGTCGCAGAAGCTCGTGCGCGCGGCGTTCTCGCTCGCGCAGAAGCTCGCGCCGTGCATCGTCTTCATCGACGAGGTGGACTCGTTCATGGGGAAGCGCGGCGGCGCATCGGACCCGACGTTCGCGTCCATGAAGACCGAGTTTCTCGCGCTCTGGGACGGCTTCACCGAGGTGAACAACAGCGAGCGCGGCTTTGGCGTGATCGTCATGGGTGCCACGAACCGCCCCGGTGACGTGGACCCGGCGTTCCTGCGCCGCATGCCGCGCACGTTCGAGATCGGCCTCCCAGACCAGCACCAGCGCGAGCAGATCCTGCGTATCAACCTGAAGACGGAGAAGGTTGAGCGCGGCTTCGATTTCCACCAGCTCAGCGTCGACACGGTCTACTACAGCGGCAGCGACCTCAAGGAACTCTGTCGCGCGGCGCTCATGATCCCACTGCGAGAGCATATTGAGAAAGTGCGTCATGCTGCTACTGCCAAGTCGCAAGCGGCAGCTGGTAGTAGCACTGCGGAGATCCCGATGCGGCCGCTGTCCATGGCGGATTTTGAGGAGGCGAAGCACATGGTTAAGCCCACGGGCGCCACGGCGTACGCATACGAGGCATCCCAGCAGGAGAACGGCGGCAAACCATCGCGACCAGGTGATGCGCCGATCGACATGGACTTGTTTGCTGCGATCATGGCCGCGGGTCTGCAGAACATGATGCAGTTCTCCCAGCGGAGCAACGGCAGCAGCGGCAGCCAGACACTATAGACGAAAGAGAGAGAGAGAGAGAGAGAGAGGGCCCTGTCAGGTTCATAGAATGAAAGGAAAAAGAGTAGGGAGCAATCAATCAATGCATCAAATGTCTAGGTACAAATTCTCTATTCTATTTGGGCAAGTATCTTCGTGTGCGCTTTAGTATACCACAACTCTATACAAACTTGCGCTTTCGCAGCACGAACCCATCGTTCAGCGGCTGTTTCTCGACCTGCGAGACGCCCAGGAACACCGGCGAGTTCTCGGAGCTGTACACGCGGACAGTTTCGCCCTCGGAGAGCGCGTAATGGCCCTTGGGGGAGTCGATGTTGTCGCCACCCGGAACGACGTCGGTCGTCTTGATCCACGAGATGCCGCCGATCTGCCACCGATGCGCTGCGGCCGCCGAGAGTTTCACGGACGCCAGGTGCGCCAGCCCACTGTCGATAGACTGGAGCGGGTTTTCGCCGGCCTGAGTTTGGTTGTGTTTCATAATAAAGCACATCAGTGTTAGGATATACAATAGCCTCAAATGAGCTCTTCAAAAGCTAGCGGCGGACGTACTCACCTCTAGCTTGCGTCGGATTTCGTCAAAGCCGTAGCTCGTGTCGAGGCCGAAGATGCCGCTTTGGCTCCGTTCGAGCGCTGCGAGCGTTCCTCCGATGCAAAAGTCTCCGTTGGTATTTTGTAATTCGCACGAGGCGTCAAGGTATTCGGGTGGAATCACGAGCGCTTCTCCGCACTCGCGAGCGATCGACCGGATGTACGTGCCCGCGCCGCAGACGACGTGGATGTCCGCCTACAGATGTCCAGAGTTAAATTCATATTCACACATGGGTGTTAGACGCGATCTGCCATGAAGGTAGGAAAGGCAAATTGTAAGACTTGACCTACCTCTGGAAATGGTCCTGGAGTGAACTTTCGGAGGTTGATCTTACTGATGTGCACGCGCCTCGCTTGCAGCTCGACTTGCTACAAGGTCGGGTTAAGTAAGAGAGAGAGAGAGAGCTAAAGTGTAAGTCTCACCGAAGCCCAATTGTCATTGCGCTGGTTAACTGTACCTGGTTCATCCGCGCCAGCTCGTAGAGCCGCACGCCGTCCTTCTTGATCGCACTCACGCGAGGCGGCATCTGGTCGATTGTACCGACGTATCTATTCCCATTCAATAGCAAGGTTTCCAGTGTGAGCTCTCCATGATTTGGACTGATGTGTCAATCAAGTCGTAGAAGGAATCGGAAGCCACTTACCTCTGCAGAGTTGTCTGGACTTGCTGCTCACTGAGCCATGGAGCTGCTCGCTCGCTCAATATGTCCCTGCACACAGATATATATTGATACAATTCACTTAGTCGCCAGACCTGCATGACCATCATAAATATTATTGACTACGGGGTATTGCGCAAAGACAACAAGTGTCGGTACCCTGTGATGTCGTCGGAGCTGGTCGTCACGCCAAAGCGGATCACGCCATTGTATTCCTTGTCCGATGTCAAATACTGTTTGCATGCACAACGCACACATTGCGAAGCACACCACATAGCAGGTTGTTAGCGCGAAAGCATTCAATAGCGAAGACATAGAGAGATGATCATTGCGCAGCTCAGCACCTGCAGGAACCTGGTCGCTGTGCCGAGCGCCATGGTGAGCACGCCCGTGGCCATGGGGTCGAGCGTACCGCCGTGGCCCACCTGGCGCGTCTGGAAGATCTTGCGCACCACCTGCACGCACTTGTGGGAGCTCACGCCTGGCGGCTTGCGCATGTTCAGAAAGCCGTCCTTGACGATCTGGCGCTGCATGGCGGCGAGCTCTTCCTCCTGGCTCGTCAGCAGCTCCAGTCAAGCAATAGTGGCATCACAATGGTTGTCAGCATCTCAATAATCGACATGATTGGCTGAAAGTATTTACCAGCATAGTTTCAGCCAACCATGTCATCTCCCGCAACATTTTTTTGACAGCGTTGAAAAAGTTGCCGCCATTTTGGACGAACGTATGCAACGCGTCAGAGCTGCAAGTGAGCAACCGATATGAAGGTGCTGAACGTGGCGGAGAAGCCGTCGGTGGCGAAGGAGATCTCCAGTATCCTCTCGGGAGGCCAGGCGCAGCGCGTATGTGTCTCTCCTGTGTGCGCGCGCACGTTTGTTGCGTGTTGCTCAGCTGTGCTTTCTGGTGTAAAGGGGCGTCTCGCTCACTCATGTGTCTTTGTGTTGCATACTTGGGTTGTTCCATGATCATTAGCGCCAGGGCTTCTCGCAGTACAACCCCGTGTACGAGTTTCCGTACCAAATCCAGAACCAGCACGTGCAAATGGTGTTCACGTCCGTCACGGGCCACCTCATGGAGCTCGAGTTTGACGCGAGCTTCCGGTGCGCGTCATCGTTGTTATTACGATGATGTTGAAGCTGCCCACTTGCTTACTTGTTTGCATGTATGTGTATGTCAACGGATCGCCTGTAGGAGCTGGTACTCGTGTGACCCGACCGAGCTCTTCACCGCGAAAGTGACGAAGAAGACGCGCAGCGATGAGACACAGAAGAAGATCGAGAAGACGCTCATGAACGAAGCGCGCCAGAGCCAAGTACGTGGCGGCTCTTTATCGGGTTGTCGAAAACTATCCAACCACGCTCACTCACTTTCTACTCTGTTTGCTAACTATCATCTATATATATGCAGTGGCTCGTGCTGTGGCTTGATTGTGATCGCGAGGGTGAGAATATCGCGTTCGAGGTCAAGAGCGTCTGCGAGCGCGCGAGCAAGCGCCTGCGCGTCTTCCGGGCCAAGTTCTCGGCGCTCATCCCGCGTGACATCGTGCATGCGGTGCAAAACCTGGGTTTCCCCAACGAGAAGCTCTCGCTCGCGTGCGACGCGCGGTCGGAGATCGATCTACGCATCGGCGCAGCGTTCACGCGGTTCCAGACGATGCGCATTCAGAACAAATTCCCGGGCCTGAAGAAAGAGAAGACCGTGATCAGCTACGGGCCGTGCCAGTTCCCCACGCTGGGCTTTGTCGTCGAGCGCTTCTTGCAGATCCAGAACTTCGAGAAAGAGGCGTTCTACCACATCGACGTGACTCACCGGCAGGACGAGCAGCCGGACGCGCCGACGACGACGTTCAAGTGGAAGCGCGAGCGCGTGTTCGACCGCATCTCATGCCTCTGCATCTACGAGGCGCTCGTGGAGAATCCTGTGGCGCTGATCGAGTCGATCGACAAGCGTCCGACGTGGAAGCGCAAGCCACTGCCGCTCACGACTGTGGAGCTGCAGAAGCGCGCGTCGCGGTGGCTGCGGGTGTCGTCCGAGCAGACAATGAAAGCGGCCGAGAGCCTATACAACAAAGGTGTACTGAGCTACCCGCGCACGGAGACCAACAAGTTCAAAGAAGGCACGGACCTGATGAACCTCATCAAGATCCACGAGAACAACCCGCAGTGGGGGGCGTACGTCTCGCAGCAGCTGATCGGCGCGGGCAAGTACGAGCAGCCGCGCCAGGGCGGGGCGGACGACCAAGCCCACCCTCCGATCCACCCGACCAAGTGCGTCGCGCTCAACTCGCTCAACGATGAGGTTGAGCGCAAAGTGTACGAGTTTATCACGCTCCACTTCCTCGCGTGCTGCAGCAAAGACGCCAAGGGCCACCAGACGAACGTGCAGATGAAGATCCTCGAGGAGAAGTTCACGGCCTCGGGGTTGATGATCGAGGAGCGCAACTACCTCGACATCTACAAATACGAAAAGTGGAACGCGTCCGCGATCCCCGTGTACCAGCAAGGCGACACGTTCGCACCGTCGACGTTGATGATGGTGGCCGGCGAGACGGCGCCGCCGCCGCTGCTCTCCGAGTCGGACCTGATCTCGAAGATGGACTCGAACGGCATCGGCACGGACGCGACGATCGCCGAGCATATCAAGACGATTCTCAAGCGCGAGTACGCGGAGAAAGTGAACAATAACACGCAGTTCCAGCCCACAACGCTCGGCTTGGCGCTTGTGCTCTCGTACGAGCACATGGGGCTCGACCTCGCCAAGCCCGCGCTGCGTGCTGCGGTGAGCGCAGTTTTTTTAAACCCAGGATTGTTTAGCTGTGGTGATGACTTTGAAAATGGCTCTGATGTGTATGATCTTGTTGTGTCCAGATGGAGAATGACTGCAAGGCGATCTCGCTCGGGCAAAAAGACTACCGACAAGTCATAAAGGCGTGTATGGAGCAGGTAACCAAGACATGCTTGTTTGTATTCATTCCAGTGGGGTTGTCTGTTGTGTGTTGGTTAATGTGGGAGTATGCTAAACTGTGGAAGTATCATTGTGCATCTTGGTTGTTTCACCCCAGATGGAAGATATTTTCATAAATGTCTCGCGCAATGCCGAGGTGCTCGACCAGACGTTCTCTGAGCATTTCAAGCAGCCCGTGAATGAACACGGCAGCAACGGCGGCAGCAGCTACAACGGCAGCAGCAGTAGTGGGGACAACGCGTTCCGATCGCCTCCCGCAGGCGATGACAGCAGTCGAAGACGACGAAGCAGCGCGTCGAACGATCTCCGATCAGTTGGGAATACTGGCGCAAGTCGTCCACCTCCTCCTGGTCGACGCAACAGCGAGCCGTATCAGAGCGATGGCGATCAGCGCTCGAATCGCCTGCTAAGCAGATCGACTCCACACAATGGATCCAGCTCCTCGAACACTAGTAACCACGGCAACGCTAGCGCTTCCTCGACGAGCATCCCGCGATGTCAGGACCACGGTCTCGAGTGTGTCGAGCGGGAGGTGGCGCGCGAGGGGCCGAACAAAGGACGGCACTTCTTCGTGTGCTCGCTTCCGCAAGGAGAGCAGTGTGATCACTTCGTGTGGGCGGACGCTGTGAATGATGTACAGATCAAATGCTCCGGCCACAATGAAATCTGCAACGAGCGGGTGGTGAAGAAGGAAGGCGTCAACAAGGGCCGCACGTTCTACGCGTGTCGGCGCGACCAGACCGAGACGTGCGGCTTCTTCCAGTGGAAGGACGAGCTGCCTGATCAGCCAGTGCCTCCGCATCGCTCCTCTTCTTCTTCCTCTTCGTATGGTGGATACGCATCTTCGTTCAACTCTGGTCCACCTCAGCCAGATTCGAACGCGCCGGTGCCGCAGTGCCCAGGCCACCGAAGCCTGTGCGTGCTCCGCGTGACAAAGAAGCAGGGCGACAACTTCAACCGCGAGTTCTACGTGTGTAGCTACCCGTCGAGCGAGAGCTGCGGCTACTTTGTGTGGAAGGACGAGCTCACCGACCAGCCGAGAGGGAAAGCGCACCAGCACCAGGCAGCTACAGGAGGCGGTTATCGAGCAGCGAACAACAACAACAACAACAGCAACAGCTACGGGAACATCAGCGCCACGTCACAAGCTCCGACATGTAGTTGCGGCCTTCCATGCGTGCTGCTGACGAGCCGCACTGACGCAAACCAGGGTCGGACGTTCTACAAGTGCTCGCAGCAGCTCAAGGACCAGCAGTGCAACTTCTTTGAGTGGATCACATGAGTGGAACACTGACAGATCCCCCCCATCGTTCTCCTAATCAATCAATCAATCAATCATATAAATAAAGCGTACGTTTGATTACCACTCTCTTACCACAGGGATGAACACAATGAGCGCAATGAGCACAACGACGTACATGTACACTACAATACACGTGAATCAGATCTCGAGGCTGGTGGTGGCCGCGCCGCCTTCCATCATCGCCGCCACGACCGGGAGCATCGCCGCCACGCCGCGGGGCTTGGGACACGGAGCCGGGTCGCACGCGAAGAAGAACGCGCCGAGCAGCGCGATCTCGCTGTCCTTCCGGCTCGTCAGGCGCTTGGTGCACTCGAGCAACTCGGGCGTGATGTCGACATCGGGACTGTAGCGGCGGTGGCGCTCGTCCAGCTTGAGCGCCATGTACTCGGACAGCTGCTCGAGCGGGTCCGAGAGCGCGAGGATGCGCGCCATCGCATCCAGACGCTGCTGCGTGTCGCGCTCCGCCTGCTGCATGTACGCCTCCAGCAGCTTTGCTCGCGCCAGGTACTCTCTGCGCTCTCGCTCGTCCCCATCCAGAGCCTCGTCGCCTTCGAAATGGGCGAGCGGGTTGAACGCGCCGCCAGTGGAGGGTGGGTCTATTTCCTCTTCGTTGTCGTCTGCGGCGTGCTCGCCGCTCGCTGCAGCGAAGCCCAGTGGAGGGGCGTGGCGCTGGATATGCTCCTCGAGGGCAGCAACGTCTGCGCCCACCGCCTCGTCCTCGCCGTACACGAGCCCCTGGTCCGAGTCCGAGTCGTTCTCTATGGGCACGAGCTGCAGGAAGTTGTCCATCGGAGCTCAGGATGCGATGGAATCAGAGCTTTCCAGATATTTCAATTGCTTTGGTGACAAATGTGATTTTTTTAACCTCTTTTTTTTTTTGAGAGTGGATGTTGTTACAGACTGCAATTTGAAAAAAAAAAAATATGCGAAGAATGTTCTTCCTCCAGGTCCCACTCGTCCTGATTCTACACAGCACTCTATCCGGCGGAACCCACCGTGTATAGTATAGTATACCCCCACCACTCCCGCGCGCGCCAGGCATCCAGAAACCAATAATAAAAAAGCTTCCGACCATACATCGACGAGCGAAATGCAACGAAAACGATCCCCCGGAACGAACTCCGGTGACGGTGATGGTAGCGGCAGCGGCGACGGCTATGACAGAGGTAGCGGCAACGGCAACAGCAGCTGTGACGGCGATGACAGGGGCAGCACAAAGAGCGCAAGCTTGGCAAGCACGCGCGAGTCACGACAGCGTGCAGTTGTCACGGCCGCTATAGAAGCCGTTGGTCCTCCGCTGGATGAGATAGAATTTTCAAGCTGGGATGAAGTGAATGCATTTATGGCTCTATATGAAGCGCGATCATTTCAGGTGCGAACGACGTCGTAATTGTCTTTATTCATGTTCATGCTCATGTTTAAACTCATTAAATGCTCATTTTTGTCGTAGCATTTTCGCTTGCGCTCATCTACATCTGCTGAACAGCGCAACAAGCGTATTCGAAGCGCACAAACGCCGGGCAAACTGATCCCGACTGAGTGGAAGGTGTACGCCCGCACGCTCGAATGCACGCACGCAGGAGAGTACAAGTACAGAGGATGCGGCAAACGAGTGCGGCAAGAGACAAGGCCAATGGGATGTGGAGCAAAGGTACGTGCGCATGTATTTTTTGCTCGGTCGGTATCAATCGGTAACAAATTGTGTCGGTTGGTACCGTTTCCGATTGGTGTATGTAGATCAACATGTGCGTGCAGTGGAGAAAGGAGGAACAGACATTCATTGTTGCTGTCACGAATGCAGAGTTGAATCACAATCACCGGCTCTCGAAGCTCGCGTACGCTCAGTATCCAGCCAATCGATTGGCGATGAGTGAAGAAGTTCTTGAAACTGTGGATCTGCTGCGCAAGTCTGGCGCAAAGAAGAAGAGCATGCGGAAATACATCCTTGAGAACTCCGACGCCTCACCGAGTGCCCGCGACATGACCAACATTATCAAGAAACTCAAGATGCGCGAGCGAGGAGTGCGCTCGTCGGCGGACAGATTGCGAGGATGGATGAGAGACTTTTGCGAAGAAGAGCCAGGCAACATTGGACGCATCTTCACAGAACGGAAAGAAAATAAGGTATGAATTCAGATATAATGTAATGAATGTATCAGATGTATTCAAACTCATTGTTTGTTGTGCTTTTCAGAATGTTGCCACATGTGTGACTCTCCAGACAAAGCACATGCGCGACATTTTCTCTCGTTTTCCAGAGGTCCTGTTAATTGACGCGACGCACGGAACCAACTCCTCCAAGTATAAGGTGTTCAGCTTCATGGCGCACGACGTTTTCGGTAAAGGGCAGTACGTGCAGCACGCCGTAATCCAGAACGAGCGCGCGGAAACTCTTTCGACTGCAATCGAGACGTTCAAGGCCCACAACGAGAACTGGCGCAAGGTGCAGTGCGTGATTATTGACAAAGACTTCACTGAAATGTCTGTCTTGTCCGCTGCTCTTCCCGCTGCGCGCCTCCTACTGTGCCAGTTTCACGTCATCAAGTGGCTTCGAGAAGAAATCGCGTCCGACGAGTATGGCTTTTCGGCGTGGAAGAAGGAGAGACTCAAGGGGCTCGTCGAGCTGCTCGTGTATGCGAAGACCGAGCAAGAGTACGTGAAGCACCGTACGTACATGAAGCACCTACTTCGCCTTGAAACAGACAGCAGCGCCTCGGTCGGTGACACAACCGACTGCACTCCTGAGACCTGTCGATCGCCAGTCGGTAGCGCGACCGACTCGAGTAATGCAGTCCACAGTAGATTCGACGCGTACTTCACAAAAAACTGGGACAACTGCAAGGCCATGTGGTGCGCGTACACTAGGCAGAGCGCTGTCACACTAGGCAACAACACGAACAACCGGCTCGAGTCATCCTGGAAACAACTCAAGGACGTCGTGGATACGTTTACAAGCGTCGACGACTGCATCGCCTCAATTATGTACTACCAAAGTGTCGTCGAAAAGGACTTTGAGCAGCGCATTCACAAGCTCGCCGTTGTTCGAAACTCAACATACGACGCAGAGATGACCCAAGTTGCAAACATGGTGAGCGAACACGCGTGCGATTTGATATATCAAGAGTACGCATTTGCAGTTTCGAGCGCTGCGAAGTACGAGTTCTACGAAGGCATCACGAGCGTGTTTTTCATCAAGAGTATGAGCACAGACGACGACGCACGCGACGAGCCCAAAATGGAGTACAACGTCGAGAAGACGAAATGGGAATGCTCTTGCCTGTTCATGTCAACACGGCTTCTGCCATGTCGACATGTGTTTTACATCCGCAAGGCTTTGAAGTTCGAGCACGTCGTCCCAATACACCTTCTACATTCACGTTGGATCATTTCGTCGGTGCGGAGCGAGCCAGCTATCGAGTATCCCGCTGCCGATGCCTTCAATGAAGGCGTGATTCTCCCTCGAGTGAAAACCCCATGGGACCAGAATCGCAAGTTCAAGGCAGCAAATGAAGTCGGCCTTGCAATCAGCCAAGCACTGAGCGAGCTCGGGACAAATGAATTTCGCGCAGCTCTCGCGACGCTCAAGAAGATCGAGTTGCTGGTGATTACGAGACGACACAGCGAGCTCGCCCAAGCGCTGGAATTGCAATCCAGTGCAATCGAGAATGAACCACAGCAGTCAGCAGCGCAGACAACCGAAGACGAAAGTGTGCAGTCTGTTGCGAGACCGACTCCAGATGACCGCGTACAAATATCTCAGTCGGTGGCACCACCGACTGATGATACAGGCGGACACGTGTATCAGTCGGTTGCGCTACAAACTGAAGCTGACAGTGCAGGTTGTGCTGAGTCTGTAACGATACCGACTGAAGATGTTGGTGAAGATCCCGTCCAAGCCACCGAGGTTGACGGCGAAGTTGTGATCCTCGACTATTTGGAGCCACTCAATACGCAGGAGATCGTGACGCCGACAAGCACCCAGGAGCTTATCACGATGGCGATGGAGGACGTTGATAGCTGCGCTGACTTCGTTATTACAAGTCCGGCTCGAGCACGTGGTCGACCTCGAGTGAAATCTAAGACAAAGCGGGCGAAACAAAAGGCAAGTGCTGAGTACGCTCGAGAAGCATCGCAGATGCACCACGATCAAGTCAGCCTTGCCACCATGCGGTATATTGTGTCTGGCGAGCCAACTTTCGATACAGCCAAAAACGTTGTCGGACGTTTTGCCTTGTTCGATATCAAAAAGGGAACAAAGCAACCAAAAGCGTTCAAACTCGGTGAAAGGGGCAAAAAGAAACCGATGGCAGCAGAAGATTTCTCGCGCGTCCTCCCTCAGTCGATGCTCTCCAAATGCGCGGCGCAAATCGTTCGTTTGCAGAGAGCAACTCCTGGACTCGCCGAAAACCAAGTCGGTATCGATGTACCTGACATCGGAGTGTTCGAGAACACAACGCTGAATCTCATGCGCACGTGGCATCGCTTGATGGAAAGAATCAAGCAGATTGAGTCTACTATCGCTTGGGCAGGCGATGTGGACCTCGGAATTGGTGATTGCTTTGACGAACCATTCCGCGTCTCGGAGAACACGGAGATTGTGCCAGCGCTCAAAAACATGAACCTTCAAACCGAGAAGGTACATTTATGTTATCAATTGTGTGTGATGTTTGAGTTCTAACTTTGAGTCACTTTCATCGTTATCTTAGGTCAACATCGTGGACTTTGCTGGACGAATGCAGCTGAGCGACGCCGCTCTTCAGTGCGCGCTGGAGCAAATCTTTCAAAACAACAGCTACGTGGTTGTTGTTTCGCCGTCACTCTCTGGTGCTGTCGGCGTCAATGAGGTGGATGAGAAGCTATGCGTGATGCTCTCGAGAGGCGGTGTCGAGTACGCTGTTTTCCCGCTGCTGTTCGGCAGCAACCGCTGGTGTTGCGTGTTTGCGCGCGTGAGCAGTCGAGAAGTCTACTATTACGATCCAATGTGCTCCAAGTACGCGCACGAGGCGTATCTATTTGCGCACGACAAAACCCGCCGGATTCTTCCGACGAATGGACCTGCGCAGTACCGCGTCCGCCGATTTGACTGTGCAATCGGCTCACAGCTGGACAATTACAACTGCGGGATCTACGTACTTCTTGCTGCCGAGTCTTTCGTTCATGGCAGAAACACAGGACTGCTGAACCGGGCCAGCTTGCAGTTCTTTCGCTATCGCTATTTGAGTATGTGTTTGTAGTTCTCATTCGAGATAAGTATAATGCAAGTGTATCGTATTGTCATCGATCTTGTTGCAGGTCTAATTGCGTACAGCAGACGGTGGATGACATCATGGAGGTTCTGTTCAAACGAGTGAAAGCAAGATTGAGTGACGAAGGTGACAGAGTCAGGTGAAGCCATCCCTCTGACTCCAGTCAAGATCGCGATTTTTATACTTGCTTTTAGTATGAAAAGAAAAGGACTTGGAGGAATTTGGCAACTGTTCAGCTTAAAATCACCACACCAACTCGTCTTTGCCAAAATAATTGAAAATGAATTGCATCAAAAGGAATGACACTTGGTTAGTTTGAACGAATGGCCAGATGGCCCTGGTTTCCCGCCAAATCGTTTTCCAGCTATACAGCTTAAAAACGTATAGCAGCGTTTATGTTCCGCGCTAGCAGTCTGTTGCACTACCGATCTCTTGCTACCGACTTGGTCAAAATCGGTAACAAATGTACCTTTTCGTGTGCATGGGGGTTAGCCAGTCTGTAACAACATCCAGTGCCTTTTTTTTCACATTTTGCGCGTGCCATATAAAGTGGCAAAGTTATGGAGAGTATTCATTATGAGAGGTGATAAAACTCCAATTAACCTCTTCATGATTGCTAGCATAACGTTGAAATAAATCACACCAACGTGAACTGCTCGTAGAGGAGCTCGCGGATGCGGTAGTAGCTGCTCGAGAGCGCGCCTTCCATCACGATCTCGTTGTTCACCGCGCGCTTGAGCACCACGCCATCGTTGCACACCAGCATGCCGCCGCGGAACTTGGCGTTGAACCCGGCCTTGCCCAGCACCTGCTTCATCACGTCCAGTTTCATCTTGCCGTCGCTCAGCAGGATTGGCTCGTGCAGCGCGCGTCCGCCATTCTCGCTGATGTTCTGAAGCACTGGCACAGAGCTGTTCTCTGGAAGCGCGAGCTGGCCAGTGACGTATGCGACTTCGTGCGTGCCGACCTGTACAGATGTGCATCCTAGTGTTAGATTCAGATTATCAAACATCTCAACGATATTGACTGTTGCTTGTACCTTCCGGAAGACCGCCGAGGTGTACAACGACTCCTTCACCGCCAGCTTGTACACATTCGTATCGGACTCAATGTCGATGCACTCCATCACATTCGGTGTGAACACTGCCTCGCACAGCGGGATCGACGCCTCGACGAACCGCTTCAGCTCGCTCGTCGTGTCCTCTGTGCCGTGCACCAAGATCAGCTTGCGGGGCTTCACGTTACTCAAACAATTTCGGATCGCTCGGCCGTCGGCGACACCGTCAAAGTCCACATGTGAGATCCGAGCAACAACCTTCACGGTGATCACACAGTAAGCAAAACCAATGAGTATTAAGCGACGACAGAACACACACCAGTATAGCAGTGCTAATGAGACGTCAAGGCTCACATTGATGGTGATCTCGTTCGTGACGGTCTTCGTCGGTCGCATGTCCGCCTGCTCCTCTTCCGCATCCTTCATCTCCGCATCTCCATCGGCATTCTCAATCAGGTTTCGGCGTGCTTGCCTGCTCGCAAGAAGAGCGGCGTCTTTGAAATCGTCCGGCTGGATGACCTGTTTAAAGTCACACACACAGAACCTCTTTAACCATTTTCCATTGCCAGCCACCTAGCCAAACATATAGACAAGCCCCTACCTCGCCATACTCATCCCACTCGATCTTTGGCTCTGTGGCAAAGAACATCGGGTAGCGAACGGAGGCAAATTGGCCCAAGCCGACTTTGAACGTGCCTCGTAATTGAGCTGAGTACGCATTTGATATGAGCACGCAACACGATTAGTTAGCCTTCCTTATTCATAATCAAAGAAAGAGGTGAAAAAAGTCAGAACCTCATACCTTCTTTCGCCGAGTCTTCCTCCTCGGACTCGGACTCGTAGTCCTCAATGCCCATCATCATGTCCTCCATCGCCGCTTCTTCGATCTCCTTCGCTTTGTTCTCCGCTTCAATACGCAGTCGCTTGCGCTCTTTCGCCTCGTGCAGCGCCAGCTCCGCACCTTCCAGAAACACTTTCTCAGTCACCTGCAGCCCAACAAATTACACAATACGAATTCCGTTGTTAGTAAGACAACCACATAAATGTTGGCTTCTTTCTTGGACAGCAAAACGCACCATGCACGATATTGACCGATCGCCAGATCGGTCGCTCGCCAGCTCGATCACTTGGGTCGCAAACGAATTCGGCGGCGAGCTGCCTGTGAAGATGATGCTGTTTCTTGGATCAGCAGCCCAACGAATGAAGAGGTCTTTCGCAAAGCCGCACTCAAGTGTGGGGGACGTTGTGAGTACAACCTTCGGGCTTGGGAGGTTGTCCAGCTCTTCCAGACTGTGGATCAAGTGGATGTGCGAGAACTGGAACGGGTTCTGTCGTCCGACGTCAAAGTTCTTGGCGATGCGCTCGTTGCACCACTCGAGCATCGCTTGGGCGGCCTTAGGCGTGTAGTAGCTCATGTCGTGCAGCAATGCAATTGGGTCTCGCAATCTATCGTATGTAAACAGTCAAACAAGTTAGATTGACTGTAACTCGGTCATGGGGTGTTGGAGCAAATCATAGCGTCGCTTACTTGTTCTGGATCCAGTACTGGTCCAGCACCCGCATGAGCTCCAGCACGCGACCGGAGCTATCTGTGGGGATCAGCACGTTGCCGCCACCACGAACCGTTTTGAGGATCTCAACCATGATCTGATATTGCACAAGGACCACCAAAACAACACACATAAGCCATCCACTAGTTCTATAGCGCTCTTCTATCAAAATTCCCCTTCTCTATATGTACTTCACTCACCTTACTGTCGCGATCCTTGAGCTTCGGCTGCTCTGCGTGGATGTTCATCGAGTCTGTGATCAAAAGCGTCGGGCGACTAGGAAACAAATAAACGAGCCAACACGTGAGAAACACGGCTGGACTGTGGCACAAGCAGTCAACTTAGATAGAAAATACTCACGTGAACGAGTCCAGGATAGTCTTCTGCAGCACGTGCTCGGATCGGTGGTTGTAGTCGACCGCATAAATAATGTCATCCTGTCCACACATATTAATCAAGAGCCAAGGTTAGTTGTCATCCCGGTTCATCAACCAAACGCACCGGTGAATGCAAAGCCCACCGTTTCTTTCTCGATGCGCCAGAGCGAGCCGCCGATCAAATGACCAGCGATATGCGGTGTGATTACGATCCCCTCTCCTGAGCTCGTGAGCGTGAGCTTCTCCGAGTACTTGAGCTGCTTAAAGTTCTCAAACACGGCGTCGACGTCGTCCAGGCTGAAGAGCGCAAAGTCGCCGTCGCTCTTCGTTTTGGCCTGGTACGCGTCGTAAAGCGCGATCTGCCCCATGCGGTGCACGGGGAGCGTGCCGTAGATCGGCGCCTTGAGCCCGAGCTTGCCGATCGCGTACGGCAGCGCACCCATGTGCGCCAGGTCCAGGTGTGAGATGAGCACGAGGTCAATGCGGTCGATCACGCGCTGCAGCGGCTTGAGCAGCTCCGTATCGTATTGGTCTGTCCAGCCGCAGTCCAGCAGGATGCACACGTCGTCGATCTCCAGCAGGTACGCGCAGCACGGGTCGCTCGATAGCACGCCGTAGAGCGGTGTGAACGTGATCACCGCCATCGCCTGTCGAGTGTCTTATTAGCTTTTCGCGTTTGCCTTTTTGGCTCGGCAACGAAATGTGAGGAATCAATTTGTGTGGGAAAGGTAGGCAACCAAATGGCTCGTTATTTCAACCAATTGTATTACTCTATTTGCCATTATTATCGAATTGAAGCAATAGCATTGGTCAGGACAAAGACAGTGTTAAAGTGTCGCGACTTTTGTGCCTGGGAACTGGGCAGCATCGGATACAATGGCAGAATGAGGTCTGCTCACACGTTGATGCTGCTTGGATGGCTGAGCCTGTAGCTGCACTTGCCGCTGCCGCTGCTGCTGTTTCTCCCACACGTGCAACGCTAGCACCCACGCGAGCGGCAGTAGCAGCATCGGTAGCATGTACTTGAGTACACCGTGCGAGAATAGCAGCACGTCGCTCTTGAGTCCAATGAGAACGCAGCCGCCGATCACAGCCACAAACACCGACGCAACAAATGCAATCTCCAGCAGCCCGTCTCTGCTGAATGTTGATACAGCTTCGTCGCCTTCGTCGCCACTCGCGTCCGCTGTGGACGTGCGCACCATCTCCATTTTGTACTGCACGTCGTCAAAGTCGTCGGGCTGCAGTCGCGGAACCGCGCGCCTGGGTCCCTTTCTCGTCCGAGCCATTCGCGGCCTCATCAGGAGTGGTATTGTTGTCTGAGATGAGCTATTCGCTGCGATTGGGCTCTTTCGACAACAGCCCCTCAATTACGACGAGTCGCTTGGGCCTTTTTTAAAATAATCCAATATGTTGAATCCTCAAAAGGAGTAATGGTGGATGCCCATTTCCTGAAACAGAGCACAGATACATTCATAGGTTACAGGGGATTTGCAATGGCACCAAAAGGACACACTGGGAGAGAACGCACCTGCGCGAACGCTTCGTTGAGTTCTTTCTCAAACTGCTTCTCGGCCCTGTTGCTGCTGGCGACAACTGGTAAAAGCTTGCTCAGGGGTACTTTTTTCTTCAGTTGTGCGACTTTAGCAATGTCGTAGCTGTATTTTGCGAGTGACTTCGCTGGAATCAGTTTCGAAATCGTCGGGTTTGACTGCAAAATTTGGTTTGTGATACCAAGACGCACAGATTAGTTAGCGTTTGCACTAGAACAGATCACTGAAATCGACACAGGACGCAGAAACGCACAAGCGGCTGAAACGCGATGCTTGGCACTTGCGGATCTTCGAGACGCACAAATACGGATGCGCCGTCAGCGAACGGCACTAGCAGCGGTTTTTTCTTCTCAGCAGCTATGTCCTCGGTCAGCGCGTCCAGACCGCCGGCTTCGAGTTTGATGGCAGCCTAAGAGACGTACATAGCAAGCTTGTTCAGTTAGCATTTCAACAACGTACACATTGTAGCGCAAGATATAAACTACCAAGTTGACTTCGCCCTGGAAAAGCGGAAGCTGCGCGCTCGTACTCGCGACGGAGCCAAAATCGCTGAGGACCGGAAGGAAGCTCCACCCAAACGGTCGAGACGTGAAAGCACCGGTTTTTGCATTTCGAGTTATCACACGCACGTCCAGGAGCACGAGCAGATTGCGGCTTGCTGGGATATCTCGTAATGTCTGTAACAGAGTCAGTTTACATCAAGTCAATTTCACTCAATTTGATCGCAAAGTGAACAACCACTCACCAGAAACCCGTCTTTAAACTCAGGTGACGTCTGCGCGCTCGTCCAGTCGAACGTGGTCGTGAAATGCATGTCACCAGTGAGCTGTACTTGCTGGTAGAAAGACGCCGGGGGATATGTGCATAATAGTACTTTGAAGAATGAGCCACTCATCTTGGCTTTGACGTTATGAAGTCCATCGATAGCTACGCGAAATCCAATTTCAGGGAGGTACAGGAAGCCGAACTGAAGGTCGAGAAAATGCTGCGGCTTGCCCTGCCGAATACATAAGAGTGTGTTTAACCATTGCACACTGATTTTCATACCACGAGAGCACAAGAACGATATGATCGCACCTTGAGGTCTTCACGCGGGTCGCCTCCAGTATATAAAGGTAGCTGCAGAGACTGGTTCACAGTCTGCTGCGCTCGCTTTTTCTACAGAATGTCAGAATATACATGAGACATTGTCAGATGAAGTTGCCACAATGTTGAAATCTTCATGGAGATTGCGAAGCCCAAATTGAGATACGTACGCGAGTCGCGTAGATTTTCTGCTCCACCACTGACGGGACGCAGCTGCACGAGTCGTACTCTTCCAGATAATACGCTGGTGGGGACTCGAGAAGCCCTTTTACCGACCACTTCTTCTCGGGAACGTCCTTGCGAGAGAGCACTTTGAATCCGTCTTCAGACTGTGATAACATCAAAGAAACATGAGCTTTCTCATCAAATCATCCACAAAGGGTTTAACAACAAAGTGTCCACATAGTTACCCTCTTCGCGCGCTTGAGGCGGAGCAGCAGTGTCGCGCATGGGATTCTGGGGGATACTGCAGCCATTCTCACACTCAAATCACTCGAAGTATCCGCCAGTGGGATATTCACAAACAGTGGGAGCTGAAACCCGCCTTCGTTGAGAATGAACTGCGGCACACTCGGTCGTGAAGGCTGGTCCTGGGTTTCTATGTCCAGGAACACTGGAAGAAGAGCGTATCCAACGATCACGGGTCTCTTTGAACTCAGCTCAAATGTATCGACTCGGATCACGAGCATCAGTGTCGGATTGAAAGCTCGTTCACGATATTCGAGGTACTACAGAGAAACCGAAATGGTCAACCAACACGTAGTCCACCAGACCTCAGAGGATACGAAACACCAAAAGCAATGAATACACGTACCATGTCAAACGATGGGCTGTAGACATTCGACGTCAATGACGCAAACGACGATCCATTCTCAGTCGGGACCTGACTTCGATCCGCATTGAGTGCCGCTACCGTCACTTTTGTGATCGTGACGTTCTCCGGTAAACAGCGCGCGCCGTCGACGTACACATCGAGCCCGTCGCCTGCTTGGTACATATTATTGCCATCCATCAGGCGCTTGCGACGCTCTGGGGTTTTGTCGACGTGAATCCACGGCGCGTCGACGTCAGGATCGTGGATTTCGTCCACCGGTAGCAATTGGCGCCGTTTGTCTTTTTCGATAGCTACTGAAGATAGAGGTCGAGTGCTCGCCGGTCTTGAAGACGCTGATGACAGCAGACGCAGACGCTCGACATCCAGAAAGTCATCTCGTTTCACAGCGGTCCCTGGGTTTTCTGGGAGCTGTGTAGGTGCTGCAGTGCCAGAGCCTACAGTGCAACATTGTTTTAGATTAGCAGCCTAATGAGTTCAGCGATTCTTCAAGCTGACTCGTGATGCATCTTACGCGATTGCCTGCGTTGAATGGGCTCAAGCGGAGGCTGAAATTGCAGCTTTTCATCCGAGTTTGAGGGCGTAATCGTTGGCTCTTCATCCTTTGGGAGGTTCTTTTTCTGAGTTGATAACGCTGGTTCGCGCAATGCGATCAAAGTTTTGAGCGGCTGAGAGTCGACTGGCTCATCTGGCTTTGAAGTTAGTACACGTGGGATACTTGGACTTGTAGTAGGCGACGGATTGCGATATAGACCTAATGGTTCCATACCAGAGTAAGTTTGTTCAAAGGATTTGACGAACGCATGTACACCAGCCAAAACGGTACTGGCAAAAACGTACCTGCGTGGGTGTTTGGATCCACTGTCAACTGGCTCGTCTGATGCACGAGTTCCCCATGAACTACACGAAAATGAAAGACCACATCACCAGCGTTTTCGCCAAAAGCCGCAGACGAAAGCAGCACTTTGGACGGATCTGGCACTGGAGGTAGCTGGAGCGGGACTTTGAAGAACCCAGTGGCGAGTGAATTCGTGTCTCTTTCTCCGTTGTTCTGACGAAAGAGCTCGAATACAGTCCACCCGACGCTCTTGATACCATGCTGAGAGACACTGGAGAACTATGGTAGATCAATAGAGTGAGCGACCACATATACCACTCTCCAATAGCTTTGATAAATGGCTGCTCACCTCAACAATTAGTCTCAGCTCCGAAGTCGCCGGCAGTTTCTTCAGGTGACGACTTGACGCAAAGAGACAGCGTTTGTGCTTTGGGCCATGCAGCTCGCACTCTTGTGAACGAAGCGCCTTGAACGGAGTGCGGATCACTTTTCCCTCAAAGATCGCATAGGTTGCCTAAATAAACGACGTATTCATGTAAATATGAGTGAAACGGCGACTATTTCTACTGGTTCCCAGGGACAGATCGAGTGAATATGGTAATACCTGGATTTTCTCGGCGGATTCGGGCAAACCCGTTGCGAAATCCCAGAAGATAGCGAAGCCGCTTTCTGGGTTATAGCTCCTCTCTTGTTCTGTCTGAGCGCCATCTGCAGAATCAGCGCTGCCTGCTTCACGTACTATTGCTCGCTGAAGCCGCTTCGCCACCAGGTCTCGCTTCTGGTTCGAAATCCAATCCTCGTGGTCCATCTCGCGCTGCCTCTCCTCTTTGCGACGTTGGATCCGCTCTTTGAGCTCTTCGAGCTACACAGTAGGGCATATACCCCCAGTCTTATCATTGACACGGACTATAGAAATCAGTAGCTGTCGAGGACTGCACCAACCTTCTCTTGCTCTTCGATCAAACCTCGCTCGTGGCGCACTTTCGTCAGAGCCTCAAGGTGTTCTAACTGAGCAGCGATAGTAAATACAAAGTGTAAAAGACGAAAAATACTACAGTGGTAGAGGTGATTTTACACACACAAAACACACCTTCAGTCGCCTCAGATTTGCGTCTTCGTCATCCGCAGTGTTCTCTTTGTAGTTTGCGGTCGGTTCTGGAAGCGGGTCCGGTGGCTTCGGATCACTGAGAGTAGATACTCTCTTCTATCGGATGCAAGCGACAACAGTTGTGGAGATAAAACAGTCACGATCTTCATCATACAAGATCAGCAAAAACAAACCTGCAAGTCCGAAATTCGTTCTTGAAGCTTCAGGAAGTCCCTCTCCTCCGCTTTGAGCTCTTCTGTGACTTGCACTGCATTCAGTTGCTGCTCCAGTTTCTTAATCTCTTGCTCCTGCTCTTGTTGCCGGTTCAGTGTAGCTGCAGTAGCGAAATACGGCTGCACTGGTTGTGGAGTGTAAAATGAGTTGTTCGTTGGCTGCAATAGCTGGTTTGGAGGTGCTTGAAATGGTGACATTGGCGGGTACCATGGCGTCGTGCCAGGTGTTCCAAATAGCGACGTCGGAAACTGTTGCAGTTGCGAAGGGAATACGCCAGCACCACCTAACGGGTTTGGAAACATATAACCAAAGTACGGCATCGCCATCGGGTTGTACGCAGACGTTGGCGACGCGTACATCACCACCTGTGGGACTGGTACGTTTATTGGGGCAGCAAAATGACTGGAAGCGCTGTCAGTAGGAATAACGCCATGAACGGCGGACATTTGGCTGTGCGCGCTTGCTTGATCGCCTGGAGTAGATGTGGCGCTGCGTAGATTATTGACAGACGGACTATTGGACGGTTGGTGAACGCTGATAAGAGACGACTTGGGGCTTGCGCGGCTCGAGTCCTTCGATGGTCCCTTCTTCTGTTTTCTAGTGCTTTTTCCACATGGCGGAATAGATCTGTCTAAACCAACAACCGTTGCTCATCAGACACACACAATAACAAACCAGAATTCAGACGCCGAAGAGTTACGATAAGCCGCACCTGAGCTGTGATGGGAACTGTCGACTTAAAGACAAGCGGAGTGAGTCCTGCGAATCTGCGTGAGCTGCGGATGACAAAAAGTCGAATTTCGGCTCCAGGCGATGCAATTCCACCGCTTTCTGAAGCTGTGCTTGCAGTTTCTCGACCTTTTGCTGCTGCTCTGAGCAGTTGAGGCTCGCAACGATGCGATCCAATGTGGACTCGTGGGCAGGTGCTCGGTCATTGCTCCTGGTGTGCTTACGTTCAGTGCCTTTTTAAAGAAGCAGTATAGGCGATGGATGTTACGCCTTGCTTGAACTTAATTACAGAAAACATCACAGTATCAGTGGTTAACTG
>JALBZD010000490.1:0-24881 GCA_038050675.1 Globisporangium cylindrosporum | reverse complement strand
CTGTAACGACCACAACTGTTACCAACTGCTGGCGACACACGGGCGTATTTGATGAAGATCTCTGCGAGCTTGTTGCAGGCATTGAGAAGCTTCATGTTGGTCCTCCAACGGTCAGTCCTCTTGTTTGAGTAAGTTTGTCAAACCTGTATGTTTCTATACCTGTATGTCAAGAATTTCTTTCAAAACTCTATAAATAAAACAGCCATTTTGGGTGTCGAATTTTGGGGTTGTTACTGTAGCTACAATTTTGCTATGCGCGTTCTCGAGTCAAAGGCTCAATGGCCAGAATGTCGACTCGTTCAAGTCATACTTGACAGTTGCTCTTTTCTGAAAATAACCATCATCAACTGACACCAACGAGTATTGTTTTAGACAGCAAAATACGTCAAATTCGGGATCTCGTGCCGAATTATAACGTGTCTGAATTTTTCGGGTACCGATTTCACTAAATTATATTCTTCCAAAATTAAAATGCCTGAAAACGTCGTTTATTGAAGTCCAAAATGCATTTTGGACAACAACGTCAAGTGAGTCAGCTCAACGCATTCTGCATTCGTGCGTGATAAGCATGTCGTCGCATGCGCGCACCGCAAGCAGCGTGGACTCAATCCGTGAGAGCGTGCCGAGCTCCTGGCGTGCCATGCACATGCCGTCGTGGCTAAGCCACCAGGACGGCGCATTCCGCAACGCGCGCGGCCAGTCGCTGTCGTACGTGGCGCTCTTCCCACCCGTGAAGACCCCTCTGCGCGGCATTGTCGTCTACCTTCATGGGCTCGGCGAGCACTCGCGGCGGTACTTCCACGTATACGAGCAGCTCTGCGAGCATGGCTTTGGCGCGGTCGCGTACGATCTGGTCAGCCACGGTGAGAGCGGCTGGGGGAAGCACAAGCTGCGCGCGCACGCCGAGCGATTCCACCACTTTGTCGACGACACGAACGAGTTCATCGCGTATGCCAAGGAGAATCTCCTCCCAGACCTGCTACCGTCGTATCTGTGCGACGATATGAATGCAGCTTCTGTGCCGCTGATTCTTGTGGGCACGTCCTTCGGCTCCCTCGTCGCGATCCACACCGTGCTGTCCGAGAAGCACGCGTTTGATGGCGTGGTACTCGTCTCGCCCTC
This sequence comes from Globisporangium cylindrosporum, assembly GCA_038050675.1. Taxonomy (NCBI): domain Eukaryota; phylum Oomycota; class Peronosporomycetes; order Pythiales; family Pythiaceae; genus Globisporangium; species Globisporangium cylindrosporum. The sequence continues at coordinate 23,759 of JALBZD010000490.1, read as the reverse complement.
GGTTTCGGTGGAGTGGACACCGATTCTGCGGATACAAGCGCTCTTCGCACGTCCCATGTCCGCGATCATCCCGAAAGCGCGAGTGGTGCCGGCGGTGAACCGCGATTTCCTCTGCCGGGACCCCGCGTTCCTGGACGATTTCGCAAACGACCCGCTGACGACCGCAGGGAATCTGACGATGCGCATGGGTGCGCAGTCGCTCAAGGCGTGCAACGCGTTGCAGAAGGAGTCTCGATTTGAAGAGCGCACGAGTGCGTTCTGCGCACTGCCGATCCTGTTCATGATGGGGGCGGAGGACAAAATCACGAGTGTGCCGCTGGCACAGCAGTTCTTTGAGAAGATCCAGAATCAGGACAAGCAGTTCACGGCGTTCGACGGCATGTACCACGCGCTCTTCGACGACCCGGAGAAGGACGACGTGTTTGACTGTATGCTCAAATGGCTCGAAGCGCGCTTTCCGGCGCCACTACAGCCGCAGCAGGAAGGGAAAGAGGGGAGTGGCGCTACAGAGGCGTGATTACATTATGAGTTACAGTGCGATTTGGTTTTATTTGGATAATGTTGTGTAGTTATTATGTAGCGAAAATGCTGTCTAAATTCTTGATCAAATAGAGCAGGGTTTTGGAAGAACACGATTTTATCATCAGAAAAATCAGAGCCAAAAGCAAAAATGGCAATGGAGAGCAGCGAAGAAGCAACAGCGGTCTATCACGAGAGGCAGGAGCTCTACCGCTGCGGCATTCACGCACTCAACAACGTGCTGCAAGGTACATTTACTCTATCAGCTCTTTGGTGCGCCCTCGCGGTCAGTCTGACGCTCTCGGGCTCGCTCTGTATCTATCTATGCTGCGTGTTCGTTCGTGTAGCAAAAGTGTTTGAGAAGGCAACGCTCGATGGCGCGTGTCAGCATTTAGCAGCACTCACAGACCCGAGCGGCGGTGGCGGGAGTTCACTCATGAGTCGCGTGTGGAACCCTCACCGCTCTCCTCTCGGCTTGGGCAACTACGACGTGAACGCGCTTATGTACGTGCTGGAAGAGAAAGGTGAGCAACGTTTCGAAGTGCTGGTTTGTGGTCATATCTATCAATCACTGCATCTCATACGTCGTATATGCTGACTATAGGATACAAGATGCAGTGGGTCGACAAGCGCCGCCCCGTGACGAAGGAGTTGCTGGACTGCGACGCGCTCGAGGGCGTGCTCTGCAACGTCGTGTTGTCGGGCTTCCTGCGCAGCGTCTGGGAACAGCGCCACTGGTTCGCGATCAAGAAGGTACTATTGTCGCTGCATGGATCGATCTTACTCATCGCGTGGCTCATCATGGTGCTTTGATATATGTATTATATGCGCAGATTGGGACTATTTATTACAACCTGGACTCGAAGCTCGCGCAACCAATGGTGCGTACATCTATCTAGGCGATCAAACGTGTTGATGCCATCTTTCTCTAACCTCACGCTGATACCACTGTATTGTGATTCCCTACGATGGGGATATTGTACGGTGTTATGTTCAGCCGTTTGCGAGCGAGGAGGACTGCTTCAAGTTCTTGCAGGAGCTGGTGGGCACAGGTGAGTGCGAGCTCTTCTCGATCGCAAAGGCTTCCGAGTCAGAGGAGGCGCAGTGAATTCATGGGTGTATAAAGAGTGCGTGCGTGAGTTCATGGCCAAGCCCAAGGACGCAGCGACACTTTCCTGAATGTGCAAGGATGTATATTGAGTGTGGATGCAGTTGATAAACCAGTTTTCCTCCCTTGATGCTCGTCTCGCATTTGGAGACCAGGTTTACTTGACCAAGGACGGGAACAGGAACGACGCGCTTTTCTCTTCCTGCAGCATCGCTTCCTCTTCGCTGCGATGGCGCAGCAAGCCCGCAATGTCGTCCCAGTGGAAATCTTCGGCGTTGCGGCGCACGACGCCGTCCACGTCGATCATCACCTTGTGTGGCACGCGTAGCACAACGTACGGCTCGGGCACCTCCGCGCATCCAAAGTGCAGCACGGTCGGCGTGGCGCCTTCGTGGCGGTAGTCGCGACATACGCGCGGCTTGCCGGTCGTCGGGTTGGTCTTGTCGAGGAACTCGAGCGTCTTGGCGATGTTCTGGTCCAAGTTCACGAGCACAAAATTGGCGATCTTGGCGTGTCCGTCCTTGGAACGCGCTTCAAAGTGCTCGACCTCCTGCTCGCACGCCTTGCTCCATGTTGCATAGAAGAGCAGGATCGTCGGCTTCTTGGTGTGCTTCACGAGTTCGAGCAGACTGTGCGTGTCGCCGGTCTCCAAGTCGACGAGCGCCACATCTGGGGCCGGGTGGTTCAGCACACACGACATGGCGAGTTGCTTTGGCTGTGAGCCTGACTGACACTTTTTGTTACTCTGATAGCAAATTGGGCTTCCTCCACAAGCAAGCGCCTCTTCGGGGTCGATTGCCTGTCTGTCGGAATAGAAATGGAAACGACGACCCACCGTTTCTAGAACATCGTTCAACGAACAAGTGGATGTATTACCGGGATTCAGTATTACTTACTTACTGGATGGGTGTGGGCGTGAGCACCTAGTTAATCAGGCGGTATTGGTGCTGGTGCTACTGTTGTCGGCGGCGGCGGCGGCAGCCCCGCTGCTGCTCGTCCGATTGAGCTGGCGGTGCGGGAGCCCTCCGCGCATGCTGTCTGCGCGGTAGCTCTTGCGGCGAGTGAGCGTCGTCTTGCTGTTGAAGCTCAGGTTCTTCGCCGGCTGGTTCTTGTTCGTCGTAAGCTTCTGGATGCGCTGCTCCTGCTTCTCGCGTTCCTCGTAGACGCGTCGCTCGGCGCGCTGACGAGCACGCTGCAGCGCCTCTTTCTCTTTGAAGTGTACGACATACGCCTGGTTCCGGCTCGCGTTGATGCGCATGCTGGACTTGATAGTACTCTTCATGCTCGAATCAAAGCGGAAGCCGGAGAAGAGCGTCTCGATCGGCGGGACGTCGGCGCTCGCGAAGAGCTCGCAGCCCAGGATCGTGTCCAGTGTGACCACGAAAGGACCATTTCTGACGCTGATGCTGCTGCTGGTCGTGATGTCGGCTGATACTACCGAGACAGTGTCGTCGTCGTCGTCATCGATCTCAGCCAATTGACTGGTGCCACTCACGCTTGACGCGCTGTCAGTATCTCTACTCGATGAAGGCGCTCTGGCGATGTACGCGGGAAAGAAGATCAGCTCCAGCGCATCGGCGATCTCAGGCGCCAGCAGTTCCAACACGCCTTCTTCTGGCTGCACGGTCGTGAGCTCCATCCCTGTCGCCATTTCGTACAGCACGTGGCCAAACAAAAGCAGATCGAGCTCCACTTTCGCCTCCAGCGGCACTGTGAGTTCTCGCACCTCTTTGTAGCGGTCGATCGCCAGCAGCGGCGTATAAATATCAGAAATGCGCGCGTTCCCTTGGTCGATGATCACATTCCCTGAGCTCAGATGCTCACACATAATGCCCTTCGAGCGCAGCGCGATCAGCGCTTCCAGGATCTGCCGCCCAAAGCGCGCGATCTCGTTGTAAAGGAGCGGCGACGCGTCCACGACCCGATATTTCTCTCGGTAGGTCCTCGTCGGGCTCGTGCGGTGGATACGATCTTTCAGACTCCCACTCGCAACAAACGGCTGCAGGATGAGCAGCCCTTTCTTCTCCTTGGAATAATAAATGTCCGCCACTGGGAGGATGTATGGGTGCTATTGGACACACACAACGACACAATAACGCATAGCAAATCAATACAACTAGTACCTCCACAACAGATACGCATACGCATACACAACACACATACCTTGAGCGTCACGAGCAGCGCCTTGAGCTTGTAGAGTAGGTTCTCCTTCTGGAAGTCGAGGAAGCTGAGCTGCACGGGGAAGAGCGTGATCATCATCTCGCCGCAGCGGTCCTGCAGCAGGTTCACGAGGTCCACGTGGAAGCAGAACTTCTCTGCGCGGCGCCCGATCTCCGGGAACGCTTCCTCGCGCCACTGGAAGAGCGGGTTGTTCTTGCAGTACTTAGCCGCCAGCAGCACCGCTAGCGCGCCATTGAACGCCATCTCGCGAGCTTCTTTCTTGTGATTGCAAATGTGTGCGCAGTGTTTTCGTTTTCGTTTTGCGCCTTCAAAAGATATCAAAAAGGGTTTGGTGGCCATTCTCTTGATAAAAACCGCCCAGGGTTTGGCCCACAGAGGTTAAACGTTTTTAAAAGAGGTCCAATATCAGGTTTTCGCTGAATGAAATTATTTTGCCGAAGTTTGCAAAAATATGGGTAGAAATTGAATTTTTGGAAGAATGTACACAAAAAAGACGTAGTTCTGGAAAAAATATGTGTTTGTAACCCTACTGGTCAATGAAGGTAGCCAGCTGTGATACCGGTTTCGGTTTTTTAAAGTATAAAATATTTCTAATTAAGCACAACCATTTTAAGCAAAGACAGTTTAAAAACATAACGTAAAACCGGTACCGCAACCGATAATTCTACCGGTTATATACCGGTGATCTAAGCTGATGTTGAACTTTCGATTTTTCTTTACATCCAATGAAGCGCAATTGTTGCTGCAATTTACTTTATTATCCAATCAGAATGGTCTTAACCATTTGTGCAACTCACACACGCACACAAGGACAAAATCCTTGTGTGTGTTGCACGAATGTGGACCCCACACTCATTTGACAAAAGCTCTCTCTTTCTTCCGCAAAGCACAGATTCATACCCAACAACGAGCTGCTGGGGAGCTCGCTGTTAATATTCCCGAGCGACTCCCGCGTAAACGATCCCCCTCTGTTTCCCAGCCCGCCCGCCCCAACCTGTGGTGTTGCTCGCCCGCACTCCCCATTATCGGCGACTCGCAGCATCTCAACCAGCATGTTCAGCCGTGTCCTGCGCAGCAACAAGAAGGCGGCGTCCGCGCTCCTGTCGGCGCCGTCTCAGCAAGTGCGTCGCCTCAACCTCCATGAGTACCAGTCGCTCGACATCATGAAGACCTTCGGCGTCGCCACGCCGCAGGGCATCCCGGCGACCACGCCAGCGGAGGCCGAAGCCGCGTTCAACAAGATCAAGGGCGGACGCTGTACGTTGTTGTGATTATGATTTTGTGTGTGTTTTGCTGTGCCGATATGTACAGCGTATTCGTGTGCGCGTGTTAGTGAACATAGCGTTATGAACGTATAAGATTAAGATGAGGTTTCTGACGGTATGCATTTATCAAACTTTTTGGCATGTGATTATAGCGGGTGTCGATGTCGTGATCAAGGCGCAGGCGCTCACCGGCGGCCGTGGTCTCGGTTCGTTCAAGAACGGATTCAAGGGCGGTGTCCACATGTGCACCAAGTACGTGGAATTGTTATAAGGGTGCTCATGGAGTGAGCTATTGAATGCGTGTCCTAATTCGACTCTTATTTGCTGCAAACAGGCCAGAGCAGGCGAAGAAGTTTGCGGAGAAGATGCTCGGCCAGACGCTTGTGACGAAGCAGACGGGTGAGAAGGGCATTGAAGTCGCCAAGGTGTTCCTCGTCGAGCGCGTGTACATGCGCCGCGAGATGTACTTCTCGATCCTGATGGACCGCGCGTCGCAGGGGCCAGTGATCGTGGCGTCGCCAGCCGGTGGTACCTCGATCGAGGACGTCGCTGCCGCGACCCCAGAGCTGATCTTCAAGGAGAACGTGGACATCATGAAGGGCGTCACAGACGAGCAGGTCGCTCGCCTCGCGGCCAACTTGGGTGTGGACGAGTCCTCGGTGCCAAAGCTCGAGAAGATGATCCACAACCTGTACAACCTGTTCATCGGCGTGGACGCGACCCTCGTGGAGATCAACCCGCTTGCTGAGACCCCAGATGGCAACATCTTTGCGTGTGACGCCAAGCTCAACTTTGACGACAACGCCGGTTTCCGCCACAAGGAGATCTTTGCGCAGCGCGACAAGTCCCAGGAGGACCCGCGTGAAGTCGAAGCCGCCGAGTACGACCTGAACTACATTGGTCTTGACGGCAACATCGGCTGCCTCGTGAACGGTGCCGGTCTCGCCATGGCGACCATGGACATCATCTCGCTCTACGGCGGCTCGCCAGCCAACTTCTTGGACGTTGGCGGTGGTGCCACTGAGGGCCAGGTGAAGAAGGCGTTCGAGATCTTGAACGGCGACGACAAGGTCAAGTCGATCCTCGTGAACATCTTCGGTGGTATCATGCGCTGCGATGTGATCGCCGCGGGTATCATCGCCGCCGCGAAGGACTTGGGCTTGAAGAAGCCGATTGTGATCCGTCTCCAGGGCACTAACGTCGAGAAGGCGCGTGACTTGATCGCGAACTCGGGCTTCAAGATGATCGTCGCTGACGACTTGGACGACGCCGCCGAGAAGGCCGTGAAGATCGCCGACATTGTCGCCCAGGCCGAGAAGGTCAACATCAACGTCGCGTTTGAGCTCTAAGCGTACTAACTCAAATCAAACAATACACATGATCTACTACCAGCCCCATCGCCAGAAACTGCAGTGTGGTCCATTGTTTTCATCACAAAGCTCACGTTTAGAACACATCTCGCCCCATTGAGAACGCGAATAGATATCGACTTTTGATTTACAGTGCAAATGTGAAATGGCAGATTTTATTGTTATCATAAAGTCAGAAAGATTTTGTAGTGCCGGGTGTAGGTCTGGTAGACAACGCTGATACATACTCTCTCGTCGACTCTCTACGTCCCGCCTCTCATTCCCGCCATATAATCTTGTCAGAAGTGTTGTGAGCGAATGGAACAAAGAGCCTTCAGCCTTGAGTCCATTATTCCCACTCTCGCTGAAGCCAAAGGCTGCTTGCCAAAGTGGCTGAAGTTTATTTGGCTTCTCGGCCCTTTCCAGCGCTCGAGCTCATTGTGTTGACTATCCACTCCATGCCCTCCTGGAGCCCCTCGCCCGTCTTGGCCGAGCACGCCTGGATGTGCCACGTACGGTCGCGGATCGTCGCCAGGTTGAGCGCCGTGGAGATCTCGGACGACGGCAGCGCGTTGAGCAGGTCCTGCTTGTTGGAGAACACCAGGATCGGCACGTTCGAGAGCTTCTCTTCCTCCAGGAGCGTCACGAGCTCCATGCCCGTCTCCTCGAGGCGGCGGCGGTCCGCGCTATCAATCACGTAGATCTATCACACCACACCACACAGACACAGCCCATTCGCAGTCAGCTTCAAAGCTAATGTGAAGACGTGATCGGGATATATAGACTCACCAATGCGTCGGTCTGCTCATAGTAGTTTCGCCAGTACGGGCGGATGGTCTTCTGGCCGCCAATGTCCCACATGTTGAGCTTGAAGCCGTCGACCTGAAGGCTCTTGACGTTGAAGCCCTGGGTCGGCATGATGTGACTGATGTCTTCCTCCGAGAGCTTCTTGAGGATTGTGGTCTTGCCGCCGTTGTCCAGCCCGAGCACGAGGATACGCGCCTCGCTGTCGTCCTTCTTGAGCTTGCGCAGCAGGTTGAGCAGACCCATGGTAGATGATCGATCGCAATAGAGGAGGTTAAGAAGAAGAAGAAGAAGAGGGCAAGCGAGCGTGTGCGTGCGCGTGTGGCTGCTGTTGTGAGCGCGAAAAGGTCGCAAGAAGAGCGGTCTTTTTCGAGAGTAAGCGAGCACAGGAGGCGAGCAAGCCATTGCTCCGCTGGCGTCTGGTCTGCTCTACAAGGGCGCCACAGGCAGGCGCGGCGAAACGACCCATATGGCTTGCTGTGCAATGGCAATGGCTCCTATCCGAGTCGTTTCGAAACGACGCATGGCTCGCTCGCTCATTTATTCATGCCTGTTATTGAAGGCGAAGGCGAGTTTTCACAGCCAGTTAGATATAGAAACTATCTTTTTTTGAAACCACCACCTTGCTTATCGCGAGGGAGCTCCAAATGGGGTTAGAAACGTTTCTAAGTAGTTATTTCAGACCTATGTAGTGTGTACCACTCCTTTTGAAGACGAGGAGGGTGTTGGTTAGTGTTGTGTACACTAAGCTAGATCGAGCCAAAAATGACTGGTCGCTACGACTGGCGCCTTTTGAGAACTGTTGGCAGCGCACATGAGCTTTTGGGTGCGCACTTTGGAATTTCGCGCCGCTCCGTCGGCATCGCTATCACGATCGACACCTCAACTACTGCCAGTTGGCGTTCAGCTGCCGTGTGCCTCCCTCACCGAACGAACGTCGCAAGACCAAACTGCTCTCTGTGAGCGTGTGCATATTGCTGTATGTATATTTTGTGTGGGGACTCGTGTGATGTTGCAAAAATACCAAGATCTGCTCTGAATTCATTTTGAGGAAATCCCTCGGTAACACGAGGACGAATGCGCTGATGAATCCCCCAATAAGATCGATTAGTAGATGTGTATGCCTAGTGTCTAGTTTGTAGCAATGTGTATCAGCGATAATTAGTCAAAGAAATGTATTCACTGTCGAAATTGGAAAATATTCTGTTCATCAATGTGCTCAACTGGTAACGGCTGGTTCAAAACATCAAAGAAGGAACTACATGTAGGGAAAACAAATAAATGAAAGTGCTGCTGGGTAATAAATGACAAAAATGGTCTATGCTGCGACCGGTGCAGGCAGTTGCTCTTCTCTGGCTCTGCTCTCACTATTCTGCGCGAGCGTGGCTTCCATTTGGTCACTGCTCGACTTTGCAAATGCCTTGAGGAGCTCCGATGAGCTCTTCCAAATGGTGAGCGACGTGGACGTGGAGCTGGCCGTCATCGAAGTGCCAGTGATGATAGTGGTGACCGACTTTGCTTCATTTGTTTCAGAAACTGGGACCTCCTTCTCGGCGGCTTGCGCAAAGCCCACCATCACCTGAAGACCCGTCTTGCTGCTCTTGGCATGGCGGTGATGGATGTAGTCGTCGTCGTCGGACCCCGAGTCACCCGTGCCGTCGTCATCGCTGGACTCGCTCGAGTGTGAGTAGTAGTTGTCCTGCTCGTCGTGGATCTCTTCGAGCAGGATCGCAGTCGCTTCATCCGCCTCAGCTTCCGCTTCGGCATTCTTAAATAATTGATGCTTGGTTGTTGCCGCAGCAGTCTCCGTCTCCATCTCCGTCTCGTTCTCAGCTTCCTGCTCGCGAGCGACGACCTCTTCGTCGTCTTCCTCCTCCTCGACACTCCCCAGCGAGTGCGGTCGCGGGTGTGAGAAGCTCACCGAGAGCGAGCGGCGCGCGCGCGTTTTCATCTTCGGCGGCGTCAGCGGGTACGTGCCGTCGGCCGACCAGCGGCGCGGTCGGGTTGTGGGGCCGCTTCGCACTGGATCAGGGCTGTACACGTGATGCTTCTGAGTAAAGCTTGGCTCGGACTTGGACTCGTCCACCCCCAGGCTCAGCAAGCTGTTGTCAAAGTCGCTCGAGTTGGAGCCGCAGTCGCTCTGACTCGCGCTGCTGCTCTGTGAGTTCGAGCCCAATTTGCTGTCCTTCGAGAAGGTCGTGAGCAGCGACTGGATGAGGTTCTGCTTGCGGTTGAACGTGCGCATCTCTTCCTCGACCACGCGCTTCTCCAGGATGAACTCTTTCTTGACGCGCTTGCGGCTGCGCAGCGCCTTCTTGATGCTCCGGTAGAGCGCTTCCTCGCGCTTGCCCTCTTCCTGGAGCACGTGCAGCTCCATGAGTAGCTCCTCGACCATGAGCGCGTTGCCGAGCACTTCGGCACGCTCGATGTCCTCTTCAATGTCCGTGAGCTGCTGGCGGCGCTCACGCTGGTTTACCACGTTCTCCATGACGTCGGCGCGCAGCAGCTCGATCTCCTCGCTGATGCTGAAAATGCGCTTCTCGAGGCGCTCGTGCTTGCGCAGCATCATGTCGCCCACTTGCATGTTGGTGAACGCCACGCACTTGAGCGCTTTCGTGATCTGCTTCGACGTCTCCACGTAGTCCTCGACCATGATCGGGTTCGTGATCAGCGACATCGCCATCGTGGGTCTGGTTGAAGAAGAGCTGGGAAGGTGGTGGTGGTGGCGTGCTGCTCGAGATCAGTCAAATTGACAAGTGAGTGAGGAGGAGCAGCGGCTAGTGCTGCTTTTGCTGTTCATGGGGCCACTTGCCATGCGGTAGCCACACGCGAGCACTTTTGGCTGGCGCCATCTAATCATGCCGCCACCGTCATGCCGCCACCGTCATGCGCGCCATCTTTGTTTCCAGCAGGCAGGTTGAAAAATAGGATTTTGGACAAGCGTCTGTCCCTCACTTTGGTATATTTGGGACATGAGTGATACACTTTTATCTTTACATTTATATTGAAGTATAGACCTGGTTTCAAACGAGGGACCGATGTAAGTGTCAAATACGGGATATTTTGTTTAACGTGTTTATTCCACATGCGTAGGGTGGAATAGAAACGAACAGAGACTTCCATGAGCACTTTTGAGAAAAAAGAAGAGCTCGCTCCATCAAACCGATCGATCATCAATCATCGACAACCATTAGCGCAACATGGAGGCGCGTCTGGGCTCTGCTAACGAAAGGGATTTCGTTCGCTGGTGCCTTCAGACCATCTCTCCAGTCCGTCGTGTTTTCTGCGCTTGGGCCCAGGAACACGAACTAACCCCAGGACGCCTGCGCTCTGTGAGGCTGTGTCCAATGGACAATACTATCTGGTCATCTTGGCGCTCACATGAAAGAGGAGGTCAGTGGCGAATGCGTCTGGGATAAAGAGACATGTTCGTCCGCTGGGTGGAGCTGAAATGCTTGAAGCTCGCACCAATGGGTGCTGGTTTGGTCTTTATGGCGCGAGCCTCTTGACTATAGCACCTGCAGTGGTCTACGGTATCATCGGTCTACCGCCAACATTTTCATTTTCGGAGCAACATCAACATCCTTGACAATTAGATCGACTGGGCTGATATCATGGACCACGAAAAGCTCTGAGTGACGCAGCAGGCGCTGGCTGCCGAGGGCTGAGCGTGGCTCTCCGGCCTTTCCGTGATCCTCTGAGGAGAGCCCTACGATTTGGCAACGTGTAACCACCCATCTTTCATTTCCACAATGCTCAGATGCATGTCTATGGTCCGATGTGCCATCAACCCCGCCAAGTGCGTTGGTGAAGCTCGTTGCAGTTCGGCCATTCGTGCGCTACATTGTGATAGTGCGAAGGCGGCAGGCACCGCGCAGACATAAAACTGGAGCACCAGCACTCTTCTGCTAACTCTACCCACAGGGTCTGCCTAAGGACAATAAAGCATAGCCCGTCCAAGGAAATATACTGCACACGCCAGCTCTGCGACTCTAGCTCATGTCTTGCGCTAGTATGATAAAATAATGCCGACACTTCGGAGCACCATCATTTTTAGCGCAATACTGCAGACAGACTTCTTTGTGTCTGGGTGCAATAGGAAAAGCCCTCCAAATGACTGCGTGCTTGGCTATATCACGCGCCGGTTCTGGGTTCAAACGCCGATCTGGCCAGAAGACCTCGCGCGGATAAATTCTAGTGGCGAATGCCTGGGCTATTGTGAATTGTGCATTCTGTTGCGCTTTTCATCCGGTCAAGCGAGTCTCGATCTTGGGGTTTGCAAGAACCAGGAAGGTCAATGAGTGATGTGGCACACTCAATGTAACTTCAAGTTAGTGTAGTCCACACCGTCTGTCAATTCAGGTTGAAGTTGTTCCGATGGAAAGATACTTTTCGGGCAAATGACAAACAACTTTGAATGCACACCATGCTGCGGTCGAAATCACTCATCTGCTAGCAGATTGCGAGGTTTACAGCAGTCGAAAACCATGATGAGCAATATGTGAAAATGACTCCATTCCACATCTTACAGACCCAGCAACAATACTCTCTAGTTTCTCATTCCACGACGACAGAGCTGCGCTCACTAAACGAGACTTCAGAGTAACGCGAACGGCCAAGTCTATTTCCGAACGAATGGGTTAGGCTCCATCGACTGCGTGGACCAAATTATGCAACACGAAGTCAGTACTCGTCCAACTCGACTCAAGAAGTGCTAGTCGCTACTTGTGTACTTGGCAGGGGACAACACACAGTGTTAACTTTGTTAACGAACGCCTAAGGAGTGCACGACGGTCAGAGCCACATTCGCATCTGCATCGCCAAGCTTTGCAGCGGAAGCTTGCCCAAGAGATATGTCGTTGTATCTATATCTTCGCTGCCAAGACTCGCCGCCGCCATCAGTCTTCTGGAACGCCAACAAGAGAGTTGAGGACTACCTCGATAACGGCTACATCAGTTTTTCCACACGTTCTATCAGCGCAACTTGGAGTTTGAACTCGGAAGCGCAGTAAGTGCACGTCGACAGCCGTAAACACCTTGAGAAGTTAGTAGACGGGAAATCGGGGCGAGTCTCGTTTTGCGTTTGGTGGCGGGAGTGCTTTCGACCATCGCAACGATTTCGATGTTTGTATCACTCACTAAGCGACTTTCTGCTGGAAGATTCCCCGCCCATAGCGCTCTGTTCTCTTTGATTTTTTCTGATTTTCTTTCTCGCTCGCACACTCACTCGATCAGTTCCTGGTACACACACAATTATGCATGTTGTAATGTGAGACTTTGCAGTGTGAGACTTGCTTAGTGGGCTTGGTCGTGTGGTGTGGATTGGCAGTCGCAACACTGAGCATCAGCACATACCGTAAAGCTTCAGTATTGGACGAAATGCACCAAGAGTCGTCAACTGACTGATTCGAGTCAAGCGCACAGTCGCTCCGCCACGCACGACACGACACGACTTGACGCACTCCCAACCAGTCGTCCACTCATTTAGCCGACTCGGATGACAAGCGAAACCGTCACTTTACGCATCTCGAAGAAGCTCATACCTATCTGAAGTGACTGCCGCTTGTGACGTCGATCAGTCGTAGTGATTGACCAATGTGCATGCGTGTGAATGAGTGAAAGGCAAAATGAAGCGTTCGTGTTGTCTTCCGCGCATAGTCTATTAATCTCACACACAACCACAATCACTACGCATTCAGCACAGATTAAAGGGCGGACCTTCGCGTCGCGTGGCGCTTCAGGCGATTGGCGCAAAGAGTGCGCCGAGCGCGTGCCTCGGAGCTCCCCACGCGCGCGCCTCCTCAAATCACTCGAACACCACGTCTCTACTCGACAACGACGCGAGTGCGTGTCAGGAAGCCAGTAAGCATGGTCGTGAAAGGCTAGGAAGGCGCCTGTTGGAGTGACGGTCAATGAAAATGCCATAGCATACATTTCGATCACACTGAGTCGTTTGTTGCTCGCCCATTTCCACGGCAGAACGCGCGAGCCACAGAAAGCGTGGGTGGCGGCGGCGGTGAGAGGGAGGGAGGGTGAACAGCATGGACCCCCGGAATGCATAAGATTAGAGGATCTCATTTCTTCCATTGCTCACGCGACAAGCCAGTCAATCAATCAGCAAGCAGCCGGCCGATCCACTGGCCACCACGGGCTTCAACAGGATTGCAAGCAAGGGCTATCGCATTCATTCGCAACCTGAGAGGCTATGAGGCTCACAGTCACACACAACACTTCTTGCAACTGCTGCCAGTGCGCTGTTCGCCCTGTTTGCTATTCTCTGGACGCACGCGTAGTCACACTCCCAACTCAGGATTACTCCCAGTCACCAACACTCCCATTCAGTCTCCCTCCTTCCACCCTTTACTTCCACTCTCTCCCGTCACGCGGCGCGGCTGCACCGCTTCGCCGGAAAAAGCCCGGAGAGTGCGCGCGCCTGAGTTTGCTTGCATTCGTCGCCGTCGAGGCACGACCATACTGAAATCAAGATGTGTGCATCGCAGGGTTTACCTGGCTATATTGAAATCAAAATGTGTGCGTCCGTCCGTCCATCCATTTCAATCCAACAGGATTTGATTTGGATCGGAAATGCCAAAGTTAATAAATAGTATCTGCTGATTTTATGATGCTGAGACTCATCTTTTCTTTAACAGGATCCAAAGCGGACTGTTTATGTCGCGTGCGCACTTGTTCATTTTCCTTCTTGATAAAAATTTCTTATCTATCAATAATATTTTTGTTTTTGATACAAAAATATCCTTTGTATTCAATATTATATACTAATTATAACAATACCTATTTTATGAGGATCAGGTCAAAGAAATTTATACAAGCTCAACTGACAACCAGAAGCTCTTTTCTGGCGCGACGCTGTTTGTTTGTTGCATCCTCTTGATCGCAAACTCGCCCCACACTGCGACAACATCCTGTGCGTTCCGACGATCCTCAGGCGCTCGAGTGCCTCTCTCTGGAGCCATACAGTACAGCGTAGTATATCCACTGCCGAACAGCCAAACCGACTCGCGGCTTTCGCTCAAAAGTGCGTGCAGAGCGTCTCTCTTCCGTTCGTTTCGAGTCGTTGGATGTCCGCCCTCATCGCATTCGTAGTATCAAAATAGAGAGTCACGAGTGCACCTCTCTCGCCCCCTTTCTCTTCAACTTTGTGCTATGTGTGCTACGCTGGACCTGACTTTTGGTATTTCTATTTCTACTTCGCCCGCATTTCTATTTCTAAATCCCACTTCCGCCAGATAACCAATGCTCTTGCTTCTTCCATGCTCCCAAGCGAGCAAGGACCAAGATCTTTCTCGGCCATGGGCCACGGAATATGAACTCCTCAGTTGGCAAAAGAGCTCCACCAGCGCAAGCGCCTGACAAGAAAGCAGCAACACCAGCAGCAACACCGCTCTCTCTATCTTCATCTCTACACAGTCCACCATGGCCAAGAAGAAGTCCTCCTCCGAGCTCCCGACCGCGCACGTCAACGGCTCCAACGGCACGAACGGCAGCAGCGCGCAGAAGAAGCTGCAGCAGCAGAGCAGCCCCGTGAACTCGCAGGGCTTCACCAACTATGGATCGACCGCGAGCCAACCGCCGTCGGCCAAGATCATGGACCAGGTCAAGTCGGCACATGCGACGCGCGACGCCGACGCCTCACGCCAGCTGCACCAGCTCAAGCTCGAGATGTCGAAGCATGACCACGCGCAGGAGAACCACATGGCGGGCGGCGGCCACATCAAGAGCGCGGTCTACGGCGGACTCGACGGCATCATCACCACGTTTGCAACCGTCACGTCCGTGGCCGGCTCGGGCCTGCCACACTCAGTCATCTTGATCATCGGTCTGGCGCATCTGGTCGCTGATGGACTCTCCATGGGGCTCGGCGATATGCTCAGCTCCCAAGCGGAAGCCGACCTCGTGAACCACGAGCGCGAGCGCGAAGTGTGGGAGTTTGAGAACTATCCCGAGGGCGAGATGGAGGAGATGATCGAGCTCTACGAGCAGAAGGGCATCGCCACGGAGGACGCCAAGCTGGTTGTGCACACTCTCGCCAAGTACAAGGAGGCGTTCATCGACATCATGATGGTGGAAGAGCTGAACCTCATGCCCGTGGACGACGACGACAGCCCACTCATGGGCGGCATCGTGACGTTTGTGTCGTTCATGGCGTTCGGCGTCATCCCGCTGCTCTCGTACCTCGTGAACCTGATCCCGGGTCTCGGCATGAGCCCTGACACGGCGTTCTACGCATCCTGTGTGCTCACGGTCATCACGCTCTTCATGCTCGGTGCCGTCAAGGCCACGTTCGTGGGCCAAAAGTGGTACAAGTCGGGCTTCTCCATGGCGGTGAACGGCACGGTCGCGGCATCCTGCGGTTGGATCATTGGCTACCTGCTCAAGCTCACGGGCATCCAGGACGTGGCATAGACGCAATGATACAGCAGCGACAGTGACAACGATGAATGAAGAATGAAGAAGAGAGAGATAAGAGCGAATGGCATGTGAGTACCCACCTACTGGCTGTATGCATCAGTAGGACAGCGAAAGCGTTTGCGTATATATATTGTTTTCCACCACCCCACGCACGCACGTTTGCCCGTTTGAAGATGATTTTTTGCTCACCCACCCCCCATTTCCGATACGAATGAAGCAACACAGCGTGCGAAAAGTTTTACACTAGTCTTGAGGATTTCTCGACTTCTTCATCACCTTCGTTTTTCATACATTTACCATCCATCTTGGCTTGAACGCTTTGCCTTCCTTTGAGCCTCTTCAAATGCCCTCGACGAAGCCCGTCATGGCGCGCACGAGGTCCCAGCACGAGACCTGCAGGAACATGCTGGCGAGCACGAGCACGCCCGCGACGAGGAAGAGCATCGTGAAGAGCATCGTCCACGGCGCGATGGGCTTGAACACTGCCATGAGCGCCGACTCGGAGTCAAACATGGACGTGCGTAGCGCCGAGCTCAGGATCATAAAGTTGTGCAGGCAGCCCGTGTCGCAGCTCACGCTCAGTATCCGACCGTCCGACGTCCACTGCAGGTCCTCAAAGTTGAGTGACATCGAGGGCATCCCCGAGCCATTGCCACCACCGCTGCTGCTAATGCTGTTGCCGCTGCTGTTGGACGGATCGCCCACCAACGAGTTCGCGGACGACGACGCTGACGATGACGATATGCTCGGATCGCTCTCGAGGTACTCGACTGCGATCTCCTTCCAGTCGCTCATGCGCACCACTTTGATGCAGTTGTCGCCGCACGTGGCCACCGTGCCGTTCACTTCGTTGTACACGATCTCGCGCAGCGAGTGCTCGTGGAACTTGGCGCAGTACTGCTCCTGGCCAATCTCGTTCAAATGCGTCGAGATAATCACGACATAGCCCGACGAGAAGCCCGCGATGATGTACCCGTTGCCGAACCACTGATACGCCACAATGCTTCCGTAGCGCGACTGGAACGCGAGCTCCAGCGCGTTCTCGCGCTCGTTCAGGTCGTACAACAAGATCGTCTTGCCGCCCATGTTCACCGACAGGATCGCATCCTTGTCTTCGCTCTTGCCACCAAACTACCACAGAATACCGATACGTATTAGACATCGACATTTGGTCGCTCGAATGATACTTACTGTGCGCTTACCGTGATGCTCTGTGGCGACGCCTTGATCTTCACCTGGTCGAACGTGCGACCGTCCGGCAAGCAGATCGTGATCTGTCGGTCCTCGGAGCCAAACGCGAACTTGTTTTCCAGGTTCCAGTCGCCGCAGAGAATGCGCCGCTTGTGCTTGCTCACAGCCTGGACTTTTTCGCCCGTCGCGTGGTCGTAAATGTACACCTGGCCGCGGTTCGTGCCGATCGCGAGCTGTGGCCAAATGGAAGCACCAGAACAAAGTGACTGCCAGTGTCAGAGCTCACCCGCCATTGTTTGCTAATCGCTCTGTATATACAGCGTACCAGCTTGGAGTGCGGCGCCTTGGACCACTTCATGAAGCTGATGTCCTTGCAGGGCAGGTCCACCAGCTGGTGCTCGCGGATCTTCTTCGGCTCCCAGAGCACGAGCGACGCCGAGTTCGCCTGCACGATCGCCAGCATCTCGCCGTCTTCGCTCCACTCGAGTAGCGTGCATGGGCTGGTCGTATTCACACACATCAATGAGGCGTCAATACATAATGCAATACATACAAGCAGCTAGCGTATAACGAACAGCATGATGGCGCAAACGAACGGACCTGGGCGACGGCGGCACAACCTGGTCGACGAGCTTGCCGCGGCGGCCGAAGATGTGCGCCACGCGGGAGCTGCCCGTAGACGCGACGTACTTGCCGTGCGGGTCCCATGCGTACTTGACGGGTCCCAGGCCGTGGTGGCGCGCGTCCACCGAGAAGAGCATCAGCATCTTGCAACACGCGTGCGTCTGTTGTTGCTTTTTTTTGCTGGATATCTTCAATTTCCCATTTGTTTTTGTTTTTGCTTTTTTTGTTTGTCAATTTAAAAAATGTTTAATTCAATTTTGTAACAAAATGCTTGTTGAAGTACTGTACCCGCGCAGCTTCTAAATAGTGTATTGATATCAAGTATTCGGTAGCCGAGATATACCCCGCGAGTATTGTCCCCCCCCCACGAGAGTGACGCACTTGCTGACTGTTAAGTTTGCTTCTCAACAAAACAATTGAATTTTCTCGTACTTAATGCAGTGTAGCCATCTTCAAACCATACAATGGATGCTCGTGGATGGATGGATGGATAGATGTTTGTTTTTCAAGCAAACCTCAACTCTAAATCGATTGATCAATCTGAGTCGCGCGCTCTATCAATAGCGAGCGAGCGTTTGTCCTGAGCCTCGCTCTGACGCGAAGACGACAGCCACCTCCGATACATTTTCCTTTGTTGCTGGTGCTTTGCCATACCTCTCCTACTGGTAGATCCGCTCTATTCTTGGGACTCGTAGCCAGCATAAGTCCCCCAGTCTCGGGGACTGAGGCCACTCCATCTTTCTTTTTGATCTGGTCCCAGCAACAGCAGCAGCAACCACAGCGCTTTGAGAGGCTCTCGCAGTCGAGAGCGGCGAGCGAGTCGTGAAAAAGCTTTTCGAACCGCAAGTCCAGGCAGAACCAGCCCATCATCAGTGCTCACTCAGTTGACACAGCGACAACATCAGTATGAGCTCTCCACCTGGCTCCCCTGCACGAGGCAACACGTCGCCGTCCAAGTCCAAGGCGCCAGGCAGTCCCGGCCACTTTGGAGGCGCGTACACTGGCTATGCGGACATTAAGTCTTCATGCGGTGACCAGGTCGACTCGCGCAAGGTCACGGCTCCTGTGACCGTGTTCGGCAGCAGCACGCGTCCGCACACGACCAGCGGAAACAAGTCCCCTGGTCCAGGCGCGTACCAGATCCCGTCCTCGATCGGTAAACCAGTGCTCTCCACGATGCAGCAAGCCCCCGCGTGCTCAATCAGCGGCCGCGAGAAGTTTGGCTCAACGAACGACGCGAAGGTATCCGGAAGCACGCCCGGACCTGGCGATTACACATCGGAGATCGTGAACCCTCGCGAACGAGCAGCTCCCAGCTACTCACTCGGTAAGAAGTGGGGCAGCCTCTCGGGAATGAAGAAGTCGCCCGGCCCTGGCTCCTATGAGTCTTCCTCGACGCTCGGACGTACGTTCCTGTCGACGCAGAAGAGCAATCCGATGCCAGCGTTCACGAAAGTGGAGCGCAAGCCCATGACCTCGGGCAACACGGCGGTCGGGCCGGGCCAGTACGCGGTGGTCGTGGCGGCCGTGGGCAAGCAGCCCATCTCGACGCTCTCCAGCGCCGCGTCCTACTCGTTCGGCACGGAGCTGAGGACAAAAGTGTCGCGCGGTACGGTGGACGCAGTCCCCGGCCCGAACTCGTACCCGAGCAAGAGCTCCGTGGGCAAGCAAGTCGAGTCCACGTACCGGACAGCGCCAAAGTGCTCCATGTCGGGTCGCACCAAGTTTGGCAGCCACTTTTAATTATGACGAGGACAAATGTGGTGGTGGTCCGTCCGGTCTAGGAGCTCAGATAGATAGAGACAGAGAGAAAGAGGGGAAGAGAGAGCGTCTTATTATTTTTCTTATTAGCAACCGACAAGCAGCTTTAATATCTTTATTCCGTTATGCACCACGAACCTCCAGCTTCATCAGAAAGCCCACAAACACGCACACTTGCAGAGCTTGTTGTTTACTGGCCTTTCGCTTCCGCTTTCTCTTCATTATCATCTTCATCTTCATCATCGTCGTCTGGATGGCTCTGCCGCCACAACTTGACCCTCTCAAACTCGTTGTAGTGGGACTTGCGCTTCTCGGCGAACTTGGGGTCCTTCTCGACCTTCTTGCCTTCTTCGTCGCGCGCGGCGAAGCGCGAGTGACCACTGCGCTCGTTCTCGTCGTCGCTGCTGTCCCACTCACTCTTTTTCGTGTCCTGCACGCCCTGCAGCTTGGAGCGCAGCTCGTCCCACTGCAACAATGCACGAAAAGACCCCAAAGGCAAAGCGTAAGAACACATGCACACATCATTCGTTAGAGGTCCTGCCTACATTGCATACAAAGCCACATCTCCCTCTCTACATAATACTCACCTCTAACGCCGGTGGGCCCTCTTTTCCCGACATACTTCGCGCCGGTGACACAGGCTCCTTGTCTCCAGCAGTGCCTGCGTGACTGTCGTCCTCGTTGTCTGAGCCATAGTAGTGGTAGGGCGTGTTGGGCTCCTCGATCTTCTGGCGCGTGCCGCGCAGCAGGTCGTGCTCGGCGATCGTCTCCTCGTCCCAGGTCACGTGCGCTCGCTTGTGCACATCGCTGTCGTCATGGCGGTGATGGTGGTGGTTGATAGCTGGAGGGTGGGCATTAGCATTCACGGGCAGCGCTGGTGCCGCGCTCGACGATGTCGTCTTGGACTCCTCCATTTTCGAATTGTGATAGATTGATTCGATTTGGGAAGCAAATGCTCAAAATCACATTGAAATGTGACACATCACGGACACATAAAAAACGACTCCCATCAAAATGAAATGAGAGCAATTCGTTTTTTTAATTGAATGTATCGCAGAAATGAATTGAGGTTCCAAGATACACTATCAAAATGACTGTTGCATACTAATATGCTATATGAAAGGATTTTTCAGGGTAGCTTATCAACAGAGTACAGTAACTGCTTCGAATACAACTATCGGAAGGTGACAACCAGACAGCATCGCGTGTAAGTAGCACTTGATCTGGATCATGCTCGTCTTTGTGAAGTGACCACAAACGTTTGTACCTAGGGCGTTGTCACCCCAGCACGGTCGGTCCAGGGGAATTCGGATCCCAGACCTCCGTCGGCAATGCCAGACTTGCCACCAAGCGTGCGCCATTCTCAATATTGCCCAATATTGTTTTCCGAAGACTGGTAGGCTAGGCGTCAACTGCGAGAAACGAATAACCTTAGCACCGAGCGATACTACCAACCCCCGATGTTTGTGCGCTACGCGCGCGCGGCAACTTCTGTACTGAGTCGCGCGCGCGTCTCTGCTGCTGCTGGCCGAGCTACAAAAAATGGCGATCCTGGTTGTATATTGCAAGCAGTATACAATCGCGATGAGTCCTCGTCACTGCGAGTATCGCTGACTGATTGAATGTCTCTAGATATTCTCAGTGTCGTGTAGCAACTTCCAAACAAAATTTACTCCGCACAGACTTTGAAACACCAGTCAAGGAACTCTAAAACGATTTTCAGCAACATCATGACGTTCTCGTTGTGCACCTTGACGCAGTAAACGTACAGTCAAACGGAAAAAAATAAGTGGAAGGTTTTAACAATTTCTATCTTAATCGAGATAGTCGTGTCCGAAACTGCCTCGCGATGGAGCTTTCACGTTGCTTCCTTGTCGAGAAACGAACACTCGCCTGACCGAAATAGCTCGCCAGCTATCTCCACGCGCGTCTCGCGTGACTTCACAGATATGATGACAAGACAGCGTTCACTATGATTGCGTGTGACTGCGCTGGGTTTCATCACTTTACGGTGTCTCCCGTCTCGTCGTAATCCCCGCAGTCCAGTCATGTAGCAGCGCATCTGCAACCGAGTGCACACAAGCTGGAAGTCAGCGCGTGAACTCTGGGAGGCATTCCACATCGAGCGCCACGGCAAGTACTCGGTTGAGCGGCTCCGCGCCTTCAAGGCGCACAGCGAGAGAGAGAGCCTCTCGAGCGGCTCTCGTGATCCTCACTCCGCTTCCGCGCCTGGTCACCACAATCCTAGTCGATCTGATCCTATTGCAGCCACCGGAGCGAGGACTCGCGCACAGTCAGATATTCTGGGTAAGAGCTCTGTACATGTGCTGGTTGGTCTCGTTCGCGATGCTGGACCAGTCTCGTCATTACATTACGCAATCCCCGATCGCGTCAATGCGTGTGGTGTCTGCGGCGACATTCTTCACCATGGTGGCGGTCACGATCGGATTTGCGATAGCGTACGAGATCGGCTATCCAGTCCCATTCTACCCTGTCGTGATTTCTCCAGGCTGGGTATTCAGTTTCGCGCTCAGCATCATGGTTATATGGAAGGATCACTTTCGAGAAGATCCAGGGCTGAAACAAGAGCTGACAAATTACGTACTCGTTATGATCGTCCAGGTCTCGATGACGCTCGTGTATCCGGCGTACATCTTCTTGTACCGGCAACTCTCAGGGTTTCCTCAGGTCGTATTTACGCTGTTGCTTTCTCAGGTGAAGTTGGTGTTCAAGAACACCCTTGAGCGCTTTCTCCGCAAACGGGAAGACGTCAAGCCCGAGTTCATCGTCTTCAACGTCGAGGTCTTCCACGCGCTCTACATGGCGTGCTGCATGCAAAACGCCACCGGGTACATCCCCACGACCATGCTCATCGCCATGGATTTCGGCTTCGGGGTTCTGTCACTGCGCAGCATGTTTGCCGCCATCAGAGTTTGAGATCGAGGTCTTTGAGACACCTGGCAACTTGCGAGAAGACAACAAATGCCATGAGCTTGTGAGCCCTGGTAGCACAGAGCTGCGCTTGATCTGGAGCAACATGCGCTATGTGGAGGCTGCGCTCTTCCTAGAGAACGACCCCAAACTACTAAAAGAGAGCTTGGTCCGAGTGAGATTCCAAGCTCAGTTGCACCACTCCAGTTTGGCTCGGCCAAGTGTGTTGCCTGCTCGGTCTGGGTCGCCGAAAACCGAATGCCAGTGGTCTCCAAGCGATACTGTCCAGCATCATGGTAAAGATTCTTGCAAGGATCTGCCACTTACGCCGCTGGTGAGTCAATCTGGGAAAACTGCCATGAAGTTTGTACGCATCGTCTGTCTTCCCAAGTTTTTCAGTGGCTCTCAAGTCGCCCATTTCTCGAAAGAAGATGAAATCCAAACACCCATCCAGACTCAGCATTCGTTGCCAGAGTTGCTATCAAGTGTGGTGCCGCACGAACCTCGAATTTCACAAATACTGCCCGAGATTTTTAGATTGGCGTCACGGTTGACAAAAGGCGAGAAACGAGCAATCTTGGCGCTGAGCGACTCGTGCAAAGTTCAGTACGTGCACCACGCGCTGCGTCTTCTGCACTGGATCGAGTTCCTGCTGCTCGTCGAGTATGTCGAAATGATGATCCCAATCGTATATTGTGAGTGCTGCTGCCCAATCCAATTTGGCAATGCTTTCTGACTCTGATGTGCTGGAATGATCCTAGCTGTATAGCTTTACTCATCATGCATTTGCAAACTTGGATTTCTAGGTACATATCTGATCGTCGCGTACCACCTCCCGAACAAAGTCTACTACGCGCAGTTCCGAGACGCCGACGAACCGGCATTCCGTGTAAGCATTGCCAACATTTTGACGTACGCAGCGCTTCAAGCGATCTCCCTGATTCTTCCGATGCTGGTACTCCGATCCAAGTTGCGAATTCCCCCCTGCGCCAACTGGCGTTTGTGCTCGAGTCGCAGTGGCAGCAAGTGCAGTCCAAGCTGGTGCTCTGGACAATCTTCTCGATCTAGATGCCGTTGGATCACGTTGGCATGAACTATTCGTTCCAGTTTGCGTGGCTTCGGAAACATCCTTCCAGTTGAGAAAACAGCGTTCGGGTAGTCAACGCCTTCGACGTACATGGGAAATAGACCCTAGTGGCTGAAAATGAGTTCACTAATGCGAGTTTATCAGAAACCCTTATACAGTCCATCCCCGTATTGTCATTTATTTAATTAGGACAAATTAGGGCCTCTAATACTATATACAGGCGTAATTCTCATCAGTAAACAGCAAATTTGACGACAAAATGTATAAAATAATAGAGGGAAAATATAAATGCAGGTATAAGCGATTGAGGGTTTATTGCAAGCAATCAGATCTTTGGAGACGCAACACTAATTTTCTCCATCCCAGCAACGAGCTCATAGATATCCTCGGCGAGGATACCAGTGTGGCGCCAGCAGTTCGCAATGGTGACGCTTGTCACAGAGCTCCACGCTTCCTGCGCCCAAGTCGTAGCGTCAAGCACGCTCACGTTGTAGAGCTGGTCGACGTCA
>JALBZD010000049.1:0-79854 GCA_038050675.1 Globisporangium cylindrosporum | reverse complement strand
GAGAAACCCAGCAAAAACACTATAAAAACTATAAACAAATATAAAAATATTGCATGTGAATTTCTTGCATGGAGCAGTGTCAAAGCATTACCAAACCTTTCTATTAGCATAAAAATGCCAGTCGAAGCCGGGCACAACCACCTTGTTCAAATAAGGCGCCTTGATAGTGAATCTTACGAAGTTATTACACGAAAGCAAAAAGGCGAATGAACCTTTCGGATGGAAGAGTGAAGCGTCTCAGTTAACCGATACTCTGTAGTGTAGTCATACTCGCTGTTGTCGTCACGGTGGACGTATTGCCACTCGACCTGTTGCGCGTGGAAGTCGCGGTCTCCGTTTCAACGTGAAGATCACCACCACCAAACAGCTCACAACACTTTTTACAATCCACTCTTCGTGAGACATGCATCGCTCAGTCATTCACATTTTGCTGACCACTGATCAGAGAGCTGAGGTGGGAAGACCGCTGGCAAATGGTGCTGTCTTCCACTTGCCATTTCCCCAATCCGCACAAGTGCGTTGCTTAACATGTAGCAAAGCAACCTTGTTGGCTGGTCAAGGCATTTGATTTCAAATTCACAAAAATCTTTTTTTCTTGGCGGGAACATTTGAACTTGCAGTGTCAGTTCAAATGTGAGTGTTGGATGAAGAGCGCAAAGCAAAAGCTGTCAGTTTGAGCAGCTGACCAGTGCGATGTTCCATCTTTGCCATACAAAATGGAAATGAAGGGCGAACCGACTTGACTGACAGCCCCAAGTTTGTCCTGTCTGTCTGCAGATTAGAACCATACTACACTCGACCATTTTGCTAGCACAACAAACAAAAACGCCCATTTCGATTTGGAACAGCAACCAATGCAAAATACTACGTAGTACGTTCAAAGAAACTTATTTTGATGTCTTACTTGCTTTCATACACGCAGGCTTGGTTGAGATACAAGCACACAAACTTGACATTCAATGCTCACTTGTGCATTACTTTTCTCCATGTATTTTGCATTGGATTTCAAAGCATCCGAGCCGAACAGGTCGAGGCTGTGGGGTCAAGAGTGGCCAGGCTTTCTCGCCGCACAATGCAGGGACCCCACTTCGTCACAAACGCACTTCATGCACATGCACCGCTTCATGATGTTATTCACGCGCGCCGCATCGGGCGTGCTGGCGCCAAACGCGGCTCATGTCTGTTTCCTCGCTTCATAGGCAGATATCTGGATCGAAGAACAACAAGCTGTGGTATGTTGGTGGAGAATACTCGATATGTGCATGTGAGTTTCACCGCCACTAACCACCTGAAGATGTGTCATCATCGCCAAACACAACGAATCACTTTATTTGATTATTACTATAGCAGCAATAGGACCGGTGATGATCGTCAAGTGATAACAAAGCGTGCAACCCGATACACGGACCACAATCTTTTGCCTGAAACTTTGATTGAGACTCAGATCCCAGAAACTACTACGTCAGATTTGGAGCACCACACACTTGATGCGGCTCTGAGTGAGCTGAGCTGTGTGACGGCTGCGCGCGAGCAAGTAAGTCCATCTACTAGTTGTTGCTCAAGAGATGTTCTTTCTTAGACAAAATAAAGCATGGCACACAATGACATGCGGGCCACACCGATGTCAAATCTCCAGCGGACCAAGAAGAACTCTACAAGCGCGGGCCAACCTTTGGTAGCGAAGACTGGTAATCGTACTTTACTTGCACTTTTGCCTTGTGCGCCAACAACTTTGGCTCGCAGAAAAAGCGATGACGCCCTACTCGTTGGTCCGTTACATCGGGCAGATCATATATGCAACGGCATGTCAACAAGTCCGATAAACTATACGCAACGGCTTGTTTTCTACAGTGCGGTCCGAACTCCGATCACTCGGAGACGAGCCGAAGAGGCGACGCACATTTCACGATTACGTGCGCCTCGGTCACCATTCGCAACCAAAGAAAGTGCGTAAATGTGAAGTCCTACCGGAAAACTGATGACGCACTGCACTCGAAACTCTCTCGATACGGGGCTCGCGAAACACCGCGATGTCCAACCGTTTTGGATCCTCAACGTGAAATGAGAAACACTCACTTCTGATTGGTGGAAATCGCCGCAGAAACGACATGGGATCGTGTAGCGGGTGGAAATGTAGCCACCTTGGAATCTTTGGATGGGTAAAGAAAGGGACGAAGTAACTGACTCTAGTGGGGCAGTGTGTTATCAAAACCAGTCTTTGCGATCCACCTTTCACGATGAAGAGATAGACCCTATCCCTTCCGCTCTCAACCATCCAATTATAGAGGTCCATCTCTTAATGAGACCAAGTAAAATGAGATGTTATTTGTATCATTTTCGAAGGGGTATCCTAGCTTACAACTAGAGATGGTTCTGTGACGCGATGAAGTCTCTCGTTCATGAAAAATAGCGATATTAATGTCTGAGACGATGGAAAGCACATTGCAGTATCGAGTGCAACAGAATAACCAATCAGGATCAGGGTTCGCGTTTTCGACTGCGAGATAAAGAGATGAAGTGAATTCATAGCGAAGATGCGGACGTCAAGTGTGAACGAAATGCAGTATAGTAGTGGCGTTGCACACACACACGCACGGAGCAACGAAGACGAGAACCGCGTGCGTCGAGTCTCCAGCGGGTCAGAATACGACAACACGATCTTGCGGTCTTGCACAATCCCTGTACAATCAACCAGGTCAATGCCATCACGATCGCCTCCGTCCTGAACGTTTGGGTTGCCCAGAAACCAGGATGAGTGAAATTCGTGCGTCAACAGCTTTGGCTCGCAGAAACGAGATACCGCACTTGGACCATCTACAGGTTACGGTACCTGTACTGACCAACGTGAGCTTGTTGTGCGCAGAAAGGCCAGTCCAAGTCACACTGCCTGACACAAAGACACGCGCGTTTCTATTTCGAGCGTGTTAAAAAAGATACGACGGTACCACTTGAAGCGGTATCGCACGTTCCACGACGACCGTCTTGTGCTATACCTCTTGACCTCACTCTGTCCAAAAGCTCAAGACGCGCAAGTACGTAA
This sequence comes from Globisporangium cylindrosporum, assembly GCA_038050675.1. Lineage (NCBI taxonomy): Eukaryota > Oomycota > Peronosporomycetes > Pythiales > Pythiaceae > Globisporangium > Globisporangium cylindrosporum. The sequence continues at coordinate 76,814 of JALBZD010000049.1, read as the reverse complement.
ACGTGGTTTCCCACCAAAAGATTGTTGACGCACTAGAGATTTTCAATAACTACAGTAACTAACTGGGAACTTCATTGCAAAGGACTCACCAGCCAGCGCCAATGCTCCTATTCATACCATTTGCAAAAAAAATGCGTCAACGAAAGCACCTACATAAACCCAACTGACCAACGCAATAGTAAATAATCCAGAATACATACCTTCCTCGTTCATGACCTTGGTAATATTGCGGAACAAGAGTTTAGAGGTGTAACTTGTGCGCTCGGTATTCTGCCAAAAAGCTTCGAGATGACGATCAGTTGGATCATACATAGTTACCTCGAAGTGTGTATGCATTTGCCCAATACCATCAACGCACTACTCTCTATATCTGCACGTTCACGTGGAGTAAACGGTGTATGTAGTGGTGAGCATGACGACAGCTCCTTCTCGTCTCGAGCCAGTCTATCCACACCAAATATATAGTGTTCATATTTTCTTTATGGCTTGCTACAGTTGCAACGAGCGTTTCAACGCGAATCCTTTCCTCGTGGCCACGAAACGGCGTACCAGTGAATCGCGGAATGAAGGGCTTAGTGAGAAGTGCACGCACCTTGGATTGGCTCAGATGAGTCGCATGTGCGAATCATTGGGTGCAGAGAAAGACGCGGATTGTGCGCTGTTCTTTAATTAGCGAAAACGGCCAGCATGTAGTACGGATTTACGGTACAATTGTACCGCACTCCACGCGGCGGAATGTAGCCACGTTGGCTGCAGACATAGGACTAAGCAATCAAGTGCGAAGAGCTTTGCGAAGATAAGGTGAGCAAAAGATCTGTCTGTGGTCGTGTCGGATACCGCAGCAGGGCTGTGTACCGTGAGTCAGTCAAACAGGATGATTGCCCTTGTTCGCTGTGCGAGCGAGAATGACGAAAACAATTCGTGCAAGCGAATGATTTCATCATATTCAGCACGGTGAGTGGATGTGACTTAATTACGAACACTGCTGGAGCTCTATAGGGCTGTAGTGAGCAAATTTCCAGGTCTATTAGAACTGTCAAGTCGTGAGATCATACTCAGTATCCACGCTTGACACAATGATCAACGCTTTGAAAAGAAAGGAATGGGAGAATGGTTGACAATGCAACGCACGACCGGATCTCGCGAGTCGCAATGTAATTTCAGATGTGATATGCCACCTCTTTTCTTGAACTTTGTATGCGTGAGGTGGCTGAGTTGGGTCGAGCCTGTACACGGTACGGCTGGTAGAACCTTTGGCGTTTATGTTATCGACCAAAGCTAGTCTTTTATGTCTAGAGCTAAAAGGAAAGGAACAGATCAGGCACCGCCGTTGCTTTGCCTCTTGGAAGTGAAAAAACAGAAACAGAACAATGGCAGGGCTTCATACAGAGAGGAGAAGGTCACGTGCGCACACACATACAATATGAAACTCACTCCCTTCTTCTCCAGTCCAGTTGGTTCTTTCCGCTCAAAGCCAGCGGCGTTGCATGCGCGAGCGTCGCACGGCTGGCATTGCGTAGTCCAGTGCGCCTGCGTAAGCAGAGCACTGCCATTGGGTTGGAAGGGATGAAAATGTGTAGAGAATCTGGTTTACATGGGATCGCGCGCGCCCTTTCGCCTTCTTGCTGCTGTATGAATTATCGAGTGCCCATTCGCCCAGCTCAGCCCTCAAAAAGAATTCAATAGAATCTTCGAGCCACACATTAAAAATCAACCCAAAAATGAGCCGCGATTTTTTGCTGAAAATACCACAAACCTAGCCCTTTTCGGTCTCGCTTACTGGATTTCACAGGTGTCTCTCGCACCTAAACTGCTTAATCTGAAGTTATCAGCATCATTTTTATCGATATATAATATTTTACAGGTTTCCGTCGCAAATACACGGTGTCACACATAAACGCGACAGGGAGCAGGGAAGGTCGGTCGCCTACGGTCGGTCGGAGCGAGCCAAAAACCCAACCGGAGAAACGCAAATAAAACGGTGAATTAACTGCCGCGCAGAAACGAGCCAACCAGGTCAGGCAGCGCTCGTTCGTGCCTTCTCGCTCGACCGCTTTAACCAACTGCTATCCTCCATAGCTCTTGAGTTCGGTATAACAAGCAGCTACTGTACAAACTGCTGGTTGGCAACTCGACTGACTGAACAACCAGCTGCAGCTGAGCAAGTGGCGAACGAGCGCGCATACGCCATCCATCCCCATTTTCGAATCTGACGCGTTCCGTTCCTCAGGTCAGCCCTGAGTGATCCCCTTTTCCGAATTCGCGCTGTTCCACAGCCACACAAGGTATAATGAGTGGCGATCACTTCCAGCTCTTTCACGGCGACAACGACATCAGCCGCCAGCACTATGATGACCAGCGGATGCACGTGCAGGCCGCGCAGCGTGAACAGCAGCAGCGCCACCGCCGACTGTACGACCAGGCGTTGACACGGAGCCGCTCGGCGCCTGATGGACAACTGGACCGCACTAACGACTACAGCAACACGACTCTATTCCACCACCAGCACAATCACTATCATTCGCCCAGCTTCGCGCCGCCGCTGTCCCGCGGATCTCTTGTCGCGCTTTTGCGCGAGCAGCAGCGCTCGATGATTGAGCCAGACAAGATGCTGCTTGGTGGACGACGGAGTATCGATGACGACGACACAGAGATCTCAAGCTTGTTGGCGCGATCCCACAGCGGCAGTGACGACACCTCGAGTCCCATGCAGTCCCACCAGAACCACACCATGGAGGACGCAGCAACAGCCTCGTACACATCATCGCCAGCCCGACCAGCAGCGCCGGTCGCTACCCGACAGCAGAAAGCCCGAGCGGCCAAAGCCACCGCTGCCACGTCTGTGAGACTCACCACCACCAGCGCTGCATCTGCATCAGGATTTGCTGTTGCTGCTGCTGCTGCTGGAAAGCGCTCGCGATACCTGCGTGAAGTGGATCGCCGCAGCATCATCCACCGCATTGACCGCGGCGAGAAGCAGGCGGCGCTCGCCAAGGAGTTTGGTGTCACGCGCGCCGCCATCTGCCACATCAACAAGAACCGCGTGGAGATCCTCACGCGCTCCACGCGCGCGGACGTGCACTCGGGAGCGCGACACCCGAAGCGCGGACTCTACACGACGTCGGCCTCGTCACAGTAAGTGCGTCTTGGGATCATCTTGATTTGAGCAAATGATTGGCTGTGGTACTAACCTTTGGTCGTCATCTTTGTGTGCTCGTTACGAACAGGTTCAAGGCAGGAGAGTCATACGAGAACCAGCCTTCAGTGTTCGAGGTGCGCTCGCAGGCGATGGCGGTGCTCATGACGACGCTACGCAAGCGCGAGACCCCGTCGCGTGAGTTCCAGGTCTGCACGGACCGCGCCTTCAGGTGCGTACTACTATGTGCTACTGAGATCGATAAGCAAGATTGTACCCTGTGAGTCTATCGTGACTGACGTTGATCATCCGCTGTGCACCTACGTAGACTGCTACTGGAAGAAGCGCTGTCCCGCGTGGCCATGAAGGTGATCGAGATCGTGACGCCGAACGACTTTGTGTGCGAGGGCGTGTGCACTGTCAAGTCGAGCTGCGGCGTCTCCATCAGCGAGGACGGCTTTGCGCTGCTGCAGGTGTTCCGGAGCATCCAGCCGACGAGTCCATCCGGGTACATCACGCTCAACGCCACGGCGATCCACGAGGGGGTAAGCAGCGAACCGACACTGCAGAAGGTGTGCGTGCCGCCGGACCTCCGCACCTACGACGTGTTTCTGATGGAGGCGACGTGTGCGACGGGTGTGGGGGCGTGCGTGGCGATCCAGGCGCTGCTGGACTTTGGCGCGCAGGAGGGGAGCATCCACTTTGTGTGTCTGCTGGCGAGCGCCTTCGCAGTATCGGAGATCTGCTCGCGGTATCCTGCCGTGCACGTCGTCACAGGGGCAGTGGACCCGGAGGTGAGCGACGCGGACGCGCTCTGTCCGGGCTTCGGCAACTTCTCCGAGCGCTACTACAACGCGACGGTCGTGCACCACACGAGCCTCGGCGCGAATGCCGACCTGTAGATTTGTAGGTTTGTAGGTTTGCTCGCGCGCGTGTGTGGGAGCAAAATAGATTTGTTAAAGTGGTGAAGAGCTCTTCAAAAAGCTATGTGACAAGCACTCCTGTATTTATTAGTGCCCCCTTCTTCCCTCCTCACATTGGCTACAGAAATTGTACCCATATTCAAATTTTTAACCTGATTTGGTTGGCTCAGTTGTGTGTTTGTGTGGTCTTTCTTTCGCATACAAACTTCAAGGTTACTAGGCAGGTCCCACTCTTGTGTTTGGCTTCACTTCAAATTGGCTTCAGCCGACACACATCCAGCCAGCCACCATGCGACTGTGACTGACGGACTTTGGTTGGTCTGCGCGTGTTTGTAAACACATCAACGTGTGTGTGTTCAGTATGTTTGCAATCTGCTGAATCTTTGTTGTTGTTGGAATGCTGTGGCCATTTGATCGTTCATATTTACTTTCAAAGTGACTTTCTAGATGCGATCATCACCACCAGTTGGTAGTCGGCGCGAATATATCAACTACCAACTGGTGGTGATGGTCAAGAGAAAGAATTGAGGGGGACGTATCGTATCGAAATCCTTCTTTTAGTTACGAATCTTTCCATACAAAATCAATCGCAGTCGGCTAAACCACAGCCGTCGCGTCAGCAGACCAGTTCACTCTCACGCGAAACGGCTTTTTGCCTTTATTCACGAACAAAGGATCTTTTCCGAGTGTTCGCGATCTGACTGTTTTAAAGAATACAAAGGCTGTTTCTAAATTCCTTCATATAGCAATATGTGCTTAAAAATAAAGATATCACACTTCTTATTGTATATAAAGAGGTATTAGACACCGCTTTCCTGAGCACAAGCAGGTCGCAGGTTGAAGTTGCGGGAAATGATTGCACCCTCTGCTGACAAATTGTTTTGTCCTTCGTGTGTCACTGTACTCCTATTCCTTTTCTCGCTTTCTTTTTTTGTGAAAGGTCATGGAACTATGACCATGCCATTCTTCCCATTCCCCCCCCACCCCACCCCACGAAGCTACACAACAAGAGACAACACGCCACTTCACATCGCTCGCTCACTCGCAACGGCAGACACGATGAGCAATGGGCTCGCGGACGCGTCCTTCTTCCCGACCACCAAGGAGCTCTCTACGGGACTGCGCTGGTTCAAGGACCATCCAGTACTCGCGGCCGCTGCCGCCACCGCCGTCTCGGTCATCACGTACCTGAACGCGACCGAGACGCTCGCGCACAGCCACTCGAGCTTGAGCCATCTGGACACGGAAGATCAAGATGGAGGAGGAGAGGCTGAAGGCGGAGACGGGTACGGGTATGGCGCTGGTAATGGCGATGGTGGTGCTGGCGCTGGGTTTAGAAGCAGTAGCACAATGTACAGCAAGCGAGAGGTCGGTGTTGTGACCACAAGACGAAGAGTCGAGGTCGAGGTCGAGGAAAGCGCGCGAGGCGCGAAGCTCACAATGATGGCAGACTCGATCACAAAGACTGCGACAGGCTCGGACAGCGACGAGAAACTCTCGGCGGCGGTGAGCTGGTGCGACGAGCATGGTGGCAGCTTGACGCAAGTGTTTGAAGAGCTGCGCGTTGCCGGCGATGAGAGAAGCGAACATGAGAATCTGGTGGAGACGAGAGAGCGTCATGGCGTGGAAGACGATGTGCATAGTAATAGAACACATAGAAACGGCGGGAATGTCGATCCAGCGGCGGTGATATCGAGTTCCGGTGCTGAGAGCGAAGAAGCGCGAATCTGTGACAGCAATCGACGAGTCGGCACCGCACTGCCACCACCGCGACCGTTCGGCTCTGTAATTAAAAAAAGCTCGACGCAGCAGTCTATATTGAGTGCCATGGGGGCGTCACCAAGCTCCAGCCAGAACGCCATGCCATCCGATCGAGAGCTGTTCGCCGCGCAGCTGCATCGCGGAGACAGTCCGCTGCTGAACAGTAGCAGTCCGGGAGTCGGCGGCGATTTCGATTTACAAACTGAGTCGCCACAGTGGGGGTGGTACGTGGCGATCACGCCGCCACAGGACCATCTGTACTCGAACTTGCCGCGCGCAACGCTACAGCCATACCGAGCGCCTCTGTATCCAGGGAGCAACACGCGAGCGACTCAATCAACGTTTGCGAATCCGACGCTTCGACGCTCGACCTCTGGACGAATCCCGTCATGAAGGCGGTATCGTCCTTGAAAGAGCTGGAAGTAAATGAATAAGGATACGGATATGAATGTGGATATGGGTGAGCGTTTAGAGAGAGTGGAGTGAGTGGAGTGAGTGGCAAGAGAAAAGAAGAGAGCGACTGATGATCTCTTGGTTAGTTGGGGAGATCGCATTGCGTGCGTACATGCGGGGAAGTGGGAGTGTTTGAACGAGTTATTATTGATTTGTACCATTCTCAAGCTTCTCGTCTGTGTATCGTTCGCTCTGCATTGGCACCATACCCCCTCCTCAGAGCCAGAGGTTTGCTTCGTCGACGCCTTGTACGTCCTCCTGTTCGCCTGTACTTTCGTCATCTGCTACTTCTGTATAAGCGGCAGTCACGCTATCATCACCCGCAGCCGCATTGTCATTGCTGGTGTAATTATCAGTGGCGTAGGTTGTGGCCGTATCAAGCAAATTCGATAGCTCAATGCCACCAGAGTCTTCACTGCTGCTCTCAGGGAGTGTGGGCGTACTGATGTCACTCGACGGCTCGACGCCACCACCAAAATTGCCATTGTCGCTGTGCTCTGGGATATCGCTGAGCGTGAAATTGGTTGCTAGTTCCGCAAGATCTGCATCCACAGCAGCATCAGCGTCATTGTTGTTGTTACGGATTGAGAGTGTATTGGGTTCGCTTGACGCTTCGCATCCACCAGAAGCGTCATTGTCGCTATTGAGGTCGTGGATCTCACAGACATTGGACTTGACTGCTGTTCCAGTGTGGCTGCTGAACGACGATGATCGTGCTGGCGCTGATTGCGATACACTCACAACTGCAAGCTGCTGCTGCTGTCGTTGTTGCTGCATCTGAGTGAGCTGCTCCAATGTCCAGCTCGTATTCTCCTCCAAAACCTGAAACTCTTGCAGCATTGCCATGTCCACAACTTGGTCGATCATCACAGCGAGGCAGCGGAAGGCCACTTGCTCGGTCTTGACGTCCTCGAACGCCCAATTGAGGTAGTCGTAGCATTGGCGGCACTCCTGCGTGTGGCTCACTGTCCATGTCTGCAGGCTCTGCACCGCGACCCTCTGCTGCTCTAGCTCTCGCTCATTTGCCTCGGAGGTGCAGCTACCTTCGATCATGAGGGCAATCTTCTTGTCGACCTCTTCAAGTAAAGAATTCTTGAGCTCGGTCAGGTGAGGTGGAAGCTGGTTCTCAAAGAACGAAGTCCACTCGGATCTAAGAGCTCCCAACATGTCTGGAGACGAGCAAATTGGACTCTGGGCTGCAGTACCTAAGACTTCGGCTATTGTCGTTTTGGTGGCATCCAGTGTCGATGTCGAGCAAAGCGCGACTGAGTCACTATTTTTGCTTGTTTTAGCGCCAACCGCTGTTGCCTCGATCGACACAACCGGCAGCATCTTTTGACGCTCTTCCACGCCGTAATCCGCCAGTTTCGCGAGCATCATGTCCGAGTCCTTGATGAACTCCTGGATTGTCTGGTTCACGATCTCCTGCTTCTCGTCCACCTGGTCCACGATCTGCCTTTGCGCGTCTTCGACGATCTTCATGCGCGCCTTCAGCTGCGCCTGCGGTACGATGCACTCCTCGCGCGTCGCCTCCAGCGCGCGTGAAAGGGAGTTGACGACGCTCTCGACGCGTTTGCGGAGCTTGTCGTTGTTTTGCTGCTGGGCTTTCACCTCCATTGGCAGCACCTCTTCAAGCGCTAAGAGCTTCCTCTGCATGATATGCGAGACTTCAACCACCGCGTCCTGGATGTCCTGCAAACGCGCCTTGTGTTCGTCGTCCTGGCTTACCAGGATCGCATGCCAGCTCTGCATGCCGGTGATCATCTCGAGCGTGATGCTCTGCAGCCTGTCGTCTGTGTCGGTGATCACGAACTGGAACACGCGCTTGATGTGCCCAAACTCGGCGTGGATCCACCGCTCGAGTGCGAGCAAGTGGTCGTTGATGCGGCTGAATTCCATCATTTGATTGGATATCCGCTTGAAGTCCGCGCCGGTCATGAGCTCTCGGTACTCTTCCAGGAGCCGCACCATGTCCATCTTGTCGGTCGTGAGCTTGTTGTTCAGGCGCTCGACTTGATGGATGATCTTCGCGTCCATCGACACGTCGATCTTGGCGACCGCCGCGCGCAGCTCGCCCATCCACTGGTTGCGCTCGTTGTCAGTTCGCCAGCGCTCGTTACGCTCGGACTCGATCTCGGACCGGAACTGTGCGAAGGCATTCTTCACGAGAGTCAGTGAGTGTTGGAGCTCTTCGATCTGCTTTTGAGCCTCTTCGCTCTTCTGATTTGAGACCTGCGATGACTGCTGCTGCTTTGAAGAGCTACTTGAATACTGCAGGTGCTGCTCGTGCACCTCGAACCTTCGACGCGTGTCATCTCCGATCGTTTTCATCGAGAGCTCGACGCTCTCGACGCTGTGACCCAGCCGAGTAACCTGCACAGTGCATCATTGTTGTATAATAGGAGAAGATGGTTATTGTCATGAGCCCCGCGAGGTTAACGTCTATGATACGATGAAGAACTGGATGGCTGGGAGTCTTGCTGGTACCTCAGCAAACAGGAGCGCGCATTTCTTCTGCTCGCGTTGCTGGAACACGCTGTCGGCCTGTAATTTGTTGTTGAACGAGTGCACGAGGCGCTGGAGCTCGTCGCCCACTGCAGATTGCGTCAATTCCATTCAGAATCAGCACCAAACCCAGAAAATCGAGAGCTAGCAACAGCCACAACAGCGATACCTTTTGACAATGAAAGCTACAGCGATCAGATGGACCGGGAGGAGATTGAGATTTACCTAGCAGATCAGTAGAGCAGTAATAGATCATCAATCACCACAACACACTCACCCTTTCGTCCTCTCGCTGCTGCTGGTTGTTGGACATGTGCTGGCGGAAATGCGACAGCTCAGCTCTAATGAGCTCGTTCTCTTTCTCGAGCGAATGAATGCGGTCCATCACGAAGCTGCTGCTGTTGCTGTTTGCTGCGCTCGAAGGGCGATGCGGGCACTGGGGCTCGTCTCGGAATCCGTTCTCTATACGCACAATCAGTCGTGCCAATACGGATAAGTGAGTCCTCGATATGCATGAAGAGACAGGCAACTGGTTGAGTATTGAGTACCTGTCATCGCCGCTTCCCCATGCCGCTTTGCTCCAAAGGTGACAGCACTTGACGAGCCGCCGCCTCCCGCAGCCGCAATGCCCCCATTCCCAACTGCGGGGTTGTACGCGCTTCCGCTCACCGGCGCGTTCGAAGATTTGCGGATTGGTGGTAGCATCATGCTCTTTGTGGTAAGCTATCGTGTGGATTTGATGTTTGGCGTTCATTTCGTTTGGCACTCCAGGTAGACAGACAGACAGAGTCGCTTGAACGTCGAGACCTGAAACTCCCACGAGAGGATGCACCAAATGCCTATATCGGTCGTACCACTTTCAAGTCCTGTTCGCTGTATACAAATTCCTTTAGAAAACAATCACCGCCACGCAACAGCAAGAGCAACAAAGTCACGTTTTCCACCGGAAGAGAGATAGACAATCATGAGAGGCGGGAGTGCTGCGCTTTGTGATTCACATGTTGCTTTCTTTTGCTCCAAGCCACAGGCGCATTGTGAAGACTCGGTTTTATTTCTTGAAGCTGCCGGCGCCAGAGGAAGATGGCGGCTTCGCGGAGCTCTGCGGAGAACTAGGAGATGGCGCCGCGGCTGCTTCAGACGCTGGCGGTGCTTCGCTTGGGGTTGGCTCGCTGGACCATGACGTAACAGCAATGAACAAATGATTATGCGATGCCCTTCTGGAAACTACAAAACCAATCTAATCGACATCCACTCATTCACTTATGTTCACTCACAGTAACAAACTTACCGTGGTAGTGGTGGTTGAGGAGCGACACCCACAGGGACAACTCCTGGATATGGCATCCCACCTACATCATAATGGGCAACCAATTATAACAGTTCCAGAGTGAGCCCTCCATTACGCAGCCAGTATTCATTCACATCTCACTGGTGTTTGAGAGAAAAGCACTGCTACTTACCAGGAACGCCACCTGCAGGCGGGTAGTACGCTCGAGGGTTGTACGGAGGCTGCTGGTAGCCTCCATAGCTGCCGGGTGGGCCTCGCTGTCCGCCGCCGTGGCCCATGATGCGCATGTTCTGCTGTGGGATCATCTGAGGGTACCCCTGGGGCTGCATCACAGGCACGCCAGGCACCATCGGCACGCCATACGCCATGTACCCACCCTGCTGCATAAGCTCCGCTTCATCCATACCCACCACGCCTTCGTACATCCACTCCTCGGGCATTGGAGAGTACATTCCCATCGCCGGATGCGGTTGATGATGCATATGGCCGCCCATGTGTTGCTGCTGCTGGTGATGGTGCTGGTGGTGGTGCGGTTGATGGTGGTGGGAAGCGGGGCCACGGTACGGCGAAGCCATCGTAGCGACGGGGGAGGCGGCGACGGGTACCGGTGCTGCTGCTGGCACCGTGAACTTTGGCGTGAACTCAGCCGCCGCGATGTTGAACTTGAATTCCTTGGCGTTTGGATTCAGCGCCTTCTTCGCAGCAGCTGCCGCTGAAGTTGTGGTCGTTGATGCTGAAGTCGTCGAAGTCGAAGAAGAAGAAGCAGTCGAAGACGGCGCGGCTGCTGGTGCTGCTGCAGGCTTTGCAGCCTTCTTACCTGGAGAAGATGCGTCGGTCTTCGCCTTCGTTTCCTTTGCGGAAGTCGCCTTGGAAGAAGACTCCTTTGCATCGGACGAAGCAGAAGCGCTGTTTTTCTTCTGGGTGGATGGAGATGCAGTTGTTGCTGCTGGAGCAAGCGTCGCAGTCGGTTTCGAGTCCGTCTTCTTTGCGTCAGTGCCATTCGCGGCTGGACCTGGAGTGGACTTGCTTGGAGACGAAGGAGTAGCAGCAGGAGTAGCCTTCTGCTGTTCTGGCTTCGCAACAGTGCGACCCATCACCGCATCGCTGAATGAGAGCGGCTTTGGAGCAGAAGACATCGAGGCTGGAGCTGGAGCTGGAGCAGACTCAGAAGCTGGTGCAGCAGCAGTACTGCTGGTTGGAGCGGCTTGCTGCTGCTTTGGTTGGGAGCCATCAGCTTTCGTCTGCGTCTTTCGTTCGCCGCTGGTCTGGCGCTGCTGCTGCTGGTTGCGCATCGCTGGTGGAACATACGAATTAGAATTTTTAGGAGCGTGAGCTGCATGAGACGACGCCTTCGAGTGGTGCTTTCTGTCAATGGAGCTGTATCGCGCCTCTTCATCCAGATCGTCTTGCTGCCCCTGTGCGCTCTGTTGTCCGCGCTCTTCCTGGAGGTGAAAGTTGCTCGACGTCTGGCGCTCAATCTCAAACGCGATGCGCTCGGCGTCGCGCGACTGCTGGTTCGAGATCTTGGTCTTGTCAAGCTTCGTCGTGTAAATGTTCTCGTCAAAGCTCGAGACCACGCCAAAGAGCTTCTCGTTCGCCTCAAATTGGTTCCAGCCAGACTTGGACGATCGTCGGCGTGGGTCTTCGAGCTCACCGCTGTCAAGCTGGGGGTCGAGCCACGAAGAGGCTGCTTGCAGCTCGCGGCCAAAGAGGTGGTCGTGCTGGCGGCCACTGATCTCCGTATCGGTGCGGAAGCCGCCCACCGCTGCTGCCGCAGATACAGACGCAGCGCCAGCCGTACCAAATGCGCCTTCGTTGTAATTCACGACGCCATCCACAGTCAGGTGCACGATCTGGCGGCGCTTGAAGATCACAGTGCTGCCGCTCTGGAACGCTTCGCCGCCATCGCTCTTTTGCTGAGTGTTTTTGAGCACAATTGAAAAGTCGTCGGGGTCAATGCAGTCGAGGACACCGGCGTAGAGCGACTTATCATCCAGCTGCACTTCAACAGGTTTTCCCTACAGCATGAATATTTACACAGGTGGTAGAACAGGTAGTTAGCACACGGTCAACGACGGCACACATAAGCTTCTTGAAAAACACCACACGTACCACAAAGAAGCGGAACGCAAAGAGTGCGCGGTGGCGGAGAACGCGCTGCTGCTGATCTGTGCGAAACAAACAACCCCATCTTCGTGTCAGTCACAGCACAATTGGGATAGCTAACATGGTGCCATACAAATAATCATAACGATCGACGCACCGCTGAAACCAACTGTCGGTTGCTTTTGCGACGCGAAACCCGGGGGCGCAGGCGGCGCAGCCGCCGCCGTATCTTTCCCATTCGGCTTTCCCTTGCTCTCACCGCCATTCCTACGGAAAAGATCCACAGCCACACATATTATGAATAAATCAAACGCTACCACAGACGCATACATAAATGCAGCTCTCTCTTTCTCAAGCCTCCATCGTCTACAACAACACTTACTTCTTCTTATTGTTACTGCTGGTTGAGGACGCGGGCTTGCTGCTCGCCGCGTTGCCGTTGCTGCCGCCGGTCTTGGCGCCGGCCGCGTGGGGCTTGCGCGCAGCTGCCGCTGCGTATGACTTTCCACTCTGCATTCTGCTGTTCGTTCTGCTGGTGTTGCTGGCGCTGGTGCCTGCCTGGTGTTCGCTTCCTGTGCGCGTGAGCTCTTGGTGCTGGTGGCGCCGCGCGCTTCTGCTCTGCCTTCCGCTTCAAATGCACAGCACGAGAGTCTTTTGTGAAGCTTGTCCTCTTGTGTGGGGGATTTGTATGGGGTATAAATTTAGGCAAAAATCCCCCTCTTCTCCTCAAACTGCAACGTTGTGGGCATACAAAGTCCCCCTAGTAAGCAACGCAACCAGATGAGAGAAGTACAGTGGGAGACTGAATAGAAGTGAAACTGGAGCTCTTCACGCTGGCAACTTCAAGACTGGTGGGGTGAATGGCTACAATGCGAGAAATGGACGGATGTGAGCCAGTCAGTGCAGCAGCGGATGCAGAACTTCAGATCTTTAGATCCGACTGCACCACTAGAACGCATCCAGCAAATGGCCACGCAAGCACGAGTGAATTTCAAGACGGATCGCTTTGCTTCGATACTGTGACTCAAGAGCGCAGCGATGGCCATTCTACTGAAAACATCACGGCTGCAGCCGCTCGCAATATGCGGTGAAAGGTACATGTGGAAAAGAAAAGTTTATTTGTTTTAGTTTTGGTTTTGGTATGGAACATGCAACTCAAGGTTCTAAATGGAAATGCAGCAGCGGCGCACACTTGCGCCTCTCGCTCACTCACTCACTCGCTCATTTAGCGGAAATGCACGGGGGTGGACACCGCCTGCATGGCCAAGTCGCCACCGACAGCGCGCTCCATCGTGGATGACAGTGCCTCAGGAGTGAACGCGCTGGAAGGGTGCACTCCGACGCGCACTTTCCCCTTCTTCGTGCGGATCACCAGCAGCGTTGGTTCCTGTTTGACATCGCCCATGAGCTTGCCCAGCGCGCGTTTCTGAGTCTTCCAGTCCACGTACGTGAATTTGATACCCTTGGTCTGGCGGAACTTCTTCACGACCTCCTGCGCGACCGGCATCTCCTTTCTGCGCAAGTCAGCATTCTCCGAGAGCACAAAGACCGCGCAGAGCGACGATGTGGATGGGTTCGCGTCCTTTCCGACGTTACAGAGCTTGGCTTCGTTGCCGCTGTGCAGCTTCTCGATCTCACCCGTCTCGCGCATCTTCTGGAGCTTTGCGATGTGCTTCTCGATCGCAAAGTTGTAGACCGAGTACTCGTCAAGCTCGCCATCGTACTTGGTCTTCTTGCCTTCCCAGACGTACACGAACGTCGGGTAGCTCTCCACTTTCATGGACGCGCAGAACTTCTTGTGCTTGTCGCAGTTTACCGCGCCGACCTTCACTTTACCCGACAGGTCGCGCGCAATGTTCTCGTAGTGGTCCTTGAACTTGTGCGAGAGCTGGTCCTGCACCGAGTAGAATTCAACGAGCCACTCGTTGTTCGCGTCCTTGCCCGGGAACTTCTTCTTCGAGAGCGAGCGCACCGGAGAGTCCTTTGGGTACAGAGTTTGCGGCTGCTGAGGCGCACCGCGACCGCCACCACGACCGCCTGAGAAGCCGTGACCAAAGCCGTCCATGCCGTCAAACTGGAACTCCTGGTGCCCGCCAAAGCCTCCAAAGCCACCCATACCGCCCATGGCGCTACCACCACCACCACCGCCAAAGCCGTGGCCAAACACGCTCTCAAACATCTTTGTGAACGACCGCATGGACTCTTCGCTGCTGCGTTCGCCACCACGCTGTCCTCCGAACCCGCCAAACCCTCCAAAGCCGCCTGGACCACCGGCACCACCATCGGCACCGCCGCCGTAGAGCCGCGCCTGGTCGTACTCTTCCTTCTTCTGCGCGTCCGAGAGCACTTCGTACGCCTCCGAGACCTCGAGGAATTTTTCCTTCGCCTTGTCCTTGTCCTGCTCGTTGTCGATCTTGTCCGGGTGGTACTTGAGCGCGAGCGTGCGGTACGCCTTCTTCAGTTCGCGGTCCGAGAACTCCTTCTTGACGCCGAGGATCTTGTAATAGTCCTTGGACGCGTCCATCGCGCTCGCATGCTGCACTGCCACGAGTGCCAGCACGACGAGCAGCTGCAGTAGGATCAGCAGCACGTTCCTTGGAGACGCAAGCGGCTTCCTCGCCTCGCTGCGCGCGTGTCGGTTCGCCATCCTGTGTTGCAGTTTGCCTGTTGTTGTCGTTTCTTGTCTACTGCTTGTCCGATTCAATTGTGTCCATAGAGACGCTGCAGCTGGCGCTGCGTCTGCCTGTCACACAGCCACACAACCAGCCACAGACACACACAGCGTCTCTGGGGGTGTGATTGATGTGTGCGGAGTAGAATGGAGACGAAGAGCTCTTGCGCTGCGCGTTGTCGATCGCTCGCTGGAGTCGACCACGCGGCCAATGCTGATCCCAGGAGAAATTTCGAGAACGAAAATGAGCATCCCACTGTTACTACACGAGATTGCTATTTGATTGGCTGAAATATATGGTAAATAATTATAGCCAATGGAACGATGGAATGAGATTGAAGCCATCAGCTTGGGATTTGAGTGGCCGACTCGAGATGTGTACCGGGAATACAAACCGACTTAAATGATCTACCAGGAAGACAAAAATGTCAAATTGCCACGTGGTCGGCCGACTTGTGAAAGGTCGTTGTCAAACACGGAGCTTCAACACCAGTTTCAGAAGCATCCACCACCACCACAAAACAATGTGGAGGTGTGTGGCGACTCTACGCCCACCGTTCACTCTCCCATGCACTTATTTGCGTTGCTGCTTACTGCACGAGCACTTTGTTGATATCCATCTTATCCCCTCAAGAACAGAGACTGAGCCACCATCACCAACGTTTTTTTCAAAGCACGCGAGCCAGCCACTCCCCAAGGTTTTCCGAGCAAATCACGCCAACCCAATCACGCATTAATGATCGCAATCGAAGCACTCACGCTTGGTGCAGGCCTAATGAATCAGTGAGCTGATGAAGACAAATGCAGGCGCACGCACGTTTATTGAGTGCGACTCGGCTTCGAGTTGATGTGTAAGCGCCAGATAGACGCAGTATCTGAACGCTGATATGGAGTTCAGAGGAATGATATTCCTCACCGTGATCACGGTTCATCTATAGGTGAAAGTTTTACGGGCGGAAGTTCGTGAGCATTTCAGACACTGCGCGTGCAGCGCCTTTGAACTTGGTCTTCGTCATTTCGATCCGTTTGAGTCGCAGGAGTGCCAGTTAAAAGTGAATGTGCGGTGGAAATGTGTCTCCATCGCGCACTTTTAGCTGGAGGTTCCTCGCTCGCTTTTAAAAGTGAGGCACCGCACGGCAATAGGGACCTCAGCCATTGATCTCCGCTCTTTTGTTTGATCAGTTCTACATTTGCTCGCATCTGCACACTTGTCCAGGGTTTACAACTCAAGCGAACAGAGAACATGATGGAGCCACCTCCACATCTCAAGCGAACGCGCTCAAAGAACATGGAGGAGCCTCCGCCGAAACTGACCTATCGCAGCGTCAAGACGAACCTCAAGAGCGTCGTCAAGAACAATCTCGTCACGGAGAAGCTCATCGACACCGCATTCCGGGCCAACAGCATCATGATCCACGCGCTCCAGCTGCTCAAGCTGTACCTGCTCCACTGTTGCGACGTGGGCGACGAGTTGTCTAAGCTCGACAGACGGTTCGTGACCTCGGTGATGAAAGTGCTCTGCAAGGCGCCTTCTACGGACAGGCCTCCAAGCGCCGAGACGCAGATCAGCATGGATACGCTCAAGGACTTCTACGAGCAGCACTACAAGGCGTACAGGAGCGGCATAATCTTGCGTCACGGGCTGGTCAGGTGTAAGACTTGTTCCAGGCTGTGGAACCGAGATACGAACGCCGCGTCGAACATCTGGAAGGCGGCGATGAGCGCAATTTGAGGCGAGGGTCGTCCCGGGTACCTTCAAAGGGTGTCAGTGGGGTTTCGTCGGTTCCACACCCACGATTGACAGTTGATTGTTAAGGGGGAGCAAGCATGCGTGTGGAGTGAATTTCGAACTTTAAGCGCCTGACGCGTGCGCTTTTTCCATCGAAATGCCCTGCGCCTTCTCGGAAAACGACTGGTTCAGAGACTATTCGACCATCTCCATCTTTTCAAACTCAGTAAAGGCAACAAGCCACCAAAAAGCCCTCGACAAAAGCATTTGCATGCGTCCGTTCAAAGCAACACACACGCTGGAAAAGCCGCACCTGCGAGCAAGCCTCTTTGTCCAACTGTAGGAGCGCGGCGCTCTGACTCACTCGTTTGCAACGCTGCACCACGTGCGTCACACGCGCAAGCCAACAACTCTGAATGCATGCGCCCCTGTATCCGTGCATCCGTTGATTCACTTTCATACCTTTTTTCCTTTGCTGTGCTACGCTGTGTGTGTGTCTAAACTTGGATCCAAAATCTTCCAACCGTGGGGAAGCCGAATACTGTATGTACCCAGTGCAGCAGCAGCACCGTACCGTACGCAACATGGAAATTTTGCGACCTCTCGCGCTCTGTGTTGGGACAAATATGGCGCAGCCGCTGCTCCCTTCACCATCCGTCACTATCCAATTTGCGCCGCATCCCATAAGCTCCAGCTAAGCAGCTCAACGACGCAGTCCAGACAGACAACTCAATAGCCCAGATACCTGATACTACCACACAGACACACACACACACACACAGATCGACAGAACACACACACAGATCGACAGACATGGAGACGCTCACGTCCGCGGTGGACCTCGCGGAAAAGTACGAGTACCCAGCGCTGGTCAAGGCTGTGCAGCTGCGTCCGCTCCTGGCGCGTGAGGTGGACGACTTTGGCATGACCCCGCTGCATTGGATCTGCTCGGACCCAAAGGTCCCGTTGCGCGTGCTGCAGAAGCTAGTACTCGTGCACCCGCCGGCGACCGCGGCCAAGAACCTCGCGGGCCTGCTGCCGCTGCACATCGCGCTGCGCAAGAACTTGCCGCTCGAGGCGCTCAAGCTGCTGCTCAAGTTTTACCCGAAGGCGATCACCGTGCCCACGCCCGACGGGAGAACTCCGCTCGAGCTCGCGCAGGAGCATGTGACCGCGGCGAGCTCGCAATTGTTCCTGCAGATGCTCGACGCCGAAGTGCGCGCGCTCAGCCGCGTCGTGAGCGCCTCGAAGAAGAGCCAGAAGCAGCAGCAGCTGCGCGACGCGGCTGTAGCGACGACGCCCGTGCTGCCGCCGCCACGACCAAGAGCTAATACAAAGAGCAGGCCCAAGAGTAGCAAGGATGTGTCTCGCAGTCCTGTTAATAATGGTCAAAGTAATGGCGGCAGCTCGCGTGGCTTCAACATGCAACAACAGCAACAGCAGAGTTGCGCCAAGGAGAACGTGTTCGACACGAGCAACCAGTTTGACCACGAGATCTTCACCAGCAGCAGCAGCAACCAGTCACCGGAGCTGTTTGTACCGCCATCGCCAGTCTCAGTCGTCGCGTACCGAGACCCGATCGCAGAATTGCTCAGCAGTCCGTCGATGCGCGCCGCGACCGTGCAGCAGACCCCGCCAGTCTGGAAGCTTGACAAGCGCTGCCACATTTGCGAGTGCAAGTTCGGGTACTTCAAGAGCCGTCACCACTGTCGCAACTGCGGCGAGTCGGTCTGCGGCCGTCACTCGCGCGACGCGCTGCCGCTGCGCCACATCGGGCTCTACCACCCGCAGCGCGTGTGTGCCGTCTGCCACGAGCACCTGCAGAACGCACTTGCAGGCTGCAACACGAACGAGACCAGCTACACGCTGAACATGAGCAGTCGCCGCAGCGACAGCATCGCCTCGAGCAGCTGCGCTAGTCCACGAACAGTGAACCACAGCAACAACAAAAACAATAACAGCAATAATGGCTGCTCGACGGAAAGTACCAGCCATAGCAACAGCAGCAATCGGTCATTGTTCTGGAGCCCTGAGGCGCTCTCACCGCGAATCTTCAACGTGCCACCGCCACCCAAGCGCAGCAGGTCGGTGCGCAACTACCTGGTCTCTTCGCCACGAACAGCAGCAGCGACGCCGACATCCGTGACAACGCGCAGCCGCAATCGCACAATCGATGGGTTGCCGCCGAGCGCCAGCGATGCGATGAGCCCAGTAGTCTTGTCACCATTAGCGAGAAGCGTGCGCTCCGAGTCGCTGCGAAGGAACTACTCGTACGCGACGCTCTCGAGTCTGCCGATGTTCCCCAGCTCGTCGTCCATGTTTCTTAACCGCGTGCAGCTCACACCAGCGCCTTCGCAGCTTCTTAGAACCCAACAGCAACAGCAACAACAGCAGCAGCAAAAGGCACAGAAATCTCAGAAGAAGTCCCGCCAGAAGCATCAGAAAGCCGGTGATGAAGAGCAAGAGGACGAGCACGTGGCCAGCAGCTCGACGCGTTCGAGACGGCGCCTCGTTAAGACTGAACTGGACGCGCCGTCCAAGGCGTGGTACGAAGAGCTCGACCAGATCCCATCACAGGCGAGTCAGAAGCTCTCGATGGACAGTCGCGTGAGTGAGCTCGAGGAGCACGTACAGAAGCTGCTGACCGCGAAGAAGCAGATTGGCGACGCGCTCAAGAAGAGCCAGTTGCAGATCCACATGGCGCGAGCCGAGAAGGACAAGTACGATGCGATCGCGCAAAAGTACCTGGACGACGACTACGCGCCGTGCTCGCCGCGTCCGTCATCAACCCGCGACAGCTCGGACCCAACGATCGATCGCATCAGCCGCGAAGAAGAGGAAGAGCCAGTGGTAAGTTCGGACGCGTCAAGTCCTAATGAGAACAACCACAACCAGGAGCAGCAGTGTGAAGCGCAAGACGGTGGAAACGAAGACGAGGACGGCACTGAGCGATCGACCGGCTCGGAGGACAACCTCAGCAACTGGGTCTGCCCGTCGTCGCCGCTGCCCGCGCCGCGCCTCTCACCATTCCGAAGCGAGAAGCTGGAGCTGCACATCCCGCTGGACGTCGCCGCGACCCACCACGAGCTCGGCGTGATCCTGCTGGGCAAGTGCGACTTCTCGAGTGCGGCGGAAGAGTTCCAGAAATCGCTCGAACTCAATGGCGACAATGCAGTCGCATGGTATCACCTCGCCAAGGCACTAGACGGCAAGGGCAACCTAGAGGCTGCGGAGCGCGCGGTGAACAAGTCTTTGACGCTCGACGCCAGCTCGCTGCCGAGCCTGTCGTTGTTGGGCCGACTGCTGCACTTGCGCGGCGAGCACGACGACGCGATTGTAGTGTTCCGGAAAGCGCTGAACCTGCAATGTCCGCCAGTGTAGGACACTTCGTGCGTTTATGTTCGAAGCGGAGTGATGGTCAGTGTTCACCTAGTATCGTCATGGATTGGAATTGTAAGGATTTGTTTGTGTGTGTCTTGCTGTTGTATATAAAAGAGCATGCAAACGAATTAATATTATGAAAGCTGCTGTACCAGTATTTTCGTTTGCTTCACTTCACTTCACTTCGCTGCAGCGTAGAGCATAGAGCGTAGCTCGTGCCGAACGTCGTGTCGATGAACCGCAGACTGAACGTGAGCGCGACCTGCTTCACAAACACTCGGATCGTCTTGTTCGTCGCCGCTGAAGAGCCGATCTTCTCGAGTGAGATCGTGACACCGTTGCCGCGAGCTGCGTCCTGATACAATAGCACGAGGCGCTGCTTCTCTCCGGCGCTCAGAGAGAAGTCTGTCGTCGCTGCTTTGGAGGCACTATTCTCATCAGCTGCACTCTTGCGGATCATCGGGAGCAGTTTGCTGAGTCCCCAGACTGGGGTACAGGCGTTGCTGCTGCCTTCCCACACGTTCAGGTCTACGACCAGCGCATTGTCCATCGCGTACCCAATTGCATCTGTCGCCACGGGCAACACCGCGTCGGGCGTGCTCAAGTACCGCTCGCGATCGCGGTATCCGTTATTCGCGTCGTCCAGCAGCTCCGCCACTTTGACTTGCGGTTGGCTGGAGACAGCAACTCCTCTCTTGTGAGCCATGCTCTTGTCGTTCGTGTTCTTGAACGCTACCCCGTAGAACTCTTTCTCCCAGAGCACGCTGTCGAACGTACGGATCGTGATCGCAGCGATATACGAGTGCAAGCCGTACGTTTGGTCTACATCGTCCATTGGCACCTTGATCGGTCGCTGCACGGTGCAGTAGAGGAGCTCGGCGATGTTGAGCTGCAGGTAGAACTTGATCACCTCGAGCGTCTGAGCCCAGACCAGCACCACAAGCGAGCTCTGCTGCCAGTCGCCCAGCGCGATCTCGTACAGCGCGAGGCCGAGCTGCTTGTTCGAGGACTCAGCCGTGAGGTGCCAGAGCTTCTTGGAAAACGCAGCGGGGAGGCGACAGATCTGGATCATCGCTGCTGATGATGACGACGCCCAGCGGCTCAACGACGACGTGAGCGACACCTGCAGCGTCTTGATCGTCGCCAACGAGAGCGTCGGGTCGGACGGCGCGTACTGGACGCTGCGGGCGTAGTGGAAGCGTCCGCTGGGCGGATCGGACGCTGCTGGCAGGTGGTGCTGGAAGCCCTCGAGCTCTCTCTGTTTGCTCTGCGCCTTCCAGCCAGCGGTCAGTGTGGTTGGGACAGCCGCGAGTGGCGTCAGTACCTCTCCATTGACAGCCAGACTGGGTGTGATCTTCAGACCGCCGAGCAACTTCTCGTACGACTGCACAATCGTGTGCGACTGGATGCGCTTGAACACGTCGTCCACTTTCTTCTTGAGCGAGAGCTGCGCACCACCACTACTACTGTCGCTGCTGGTTGTAGATGAAGATGATGATACTGACGATATGACAGCGTCCCCAAGTGCATGATTGTTGCTGCTTGGTGGTGTCTTGATCGAGTCTCTCACAGCCCTTGTTTGTTGTTGCTGATGCTGCTGATACGATGCAGCAGGCTTCCCCCGTTGGACAGCACCGCCTGACGAAGAGCCTCTGGTCGTGACGACACTCGTGCTTCTACTGGCGGCGGAGACAAGTGACGATCGCACAAGCTGCTGGGACGCGGAGATCGGCTGCTGCTGCGAGGTTCTTTGCATACCAACTTCTCTGTTATTGAGGCTCTTGTGCTCTTGGGGTCGGACGAACGGCGCGGTCTCTGCCCAACCGACCGGGCTCTTAGCCACCGACTGAATGACCACGATCGATGGAAATATTTGCTGGTGCATTCATACTTTCCACCATGAAAGGCGACACGACATCCTAATGTATTTCTGGCACCTCAAAAGCTATTTTTGTCCCAAACCAGCAGTAAGTGGCTATTTTTATCTGCTTTCCAAGCTGTTCACGCGACACCATTGCCACGAGTAGTGGGGATGGCGGCGTACATGCGCTTTGCCTTCACCTGTACGATCTCCCGCGTCTGCGCATTAGCACAGAGAAAAAGAACACATAGAAATCAGTATGGATTGGCAAACAGAGTGGTGGGAGTCTGCTGGAAATAGACATGAGGACAGCGGACGCACCGGGAGGATGCAGGCCGAGAGCTCGCGTCCGTAGCAGCAACCAGTGTCCAGTCCCGTCGCGAATGCTTCTTGCTAATGCACACAGACACATAATCGGCACGGATGCCAAGGCATAGCGAGCATCAGTTCTCGTAACAACACACAGCAAAGCTTGCATGCCAGTCAAGTCACTACACACACATCCACATTTACACAAAACAGACTCACTCACCTGGAGTCCCGCGACGGCGTCATGGCCAAAGTAGACGTGCGCGGGGCCTTCCCATTGCGTTGCCCATAGATGGACGCTCTCACCCGCAAGCTCCGCGCTCTTCTTTGCCTCCAGCGCAGTCCAGCATGATGACGATGACGATGATGACACCTCGTTGTCATTGCACTTATCGTCCTCTTCCTGTGGACGGTGGCTCTTCATCAAAAAGCGCATCTTATACATGTCGATCGGCCTTTGCGCGCTGAGCGGCACACCCGGCACGAGCCCCGCGTGCACGACGACGGCGTTATGGCTCGGCAGCGAGAGCGTGAACGGGATCTGCTCCAGGAAGCGCACATCCTCGAGTGTGAACTGCGCCACGTACGCGTACTTGTGGTTCTGTTCCACGGCGCTGCCGCCGCTCGCGCGCCAGTCGTAGTACGCTGCGAGCGCCGCGTCGTCGTGGTTCCCACGCACACAGAGCGCATTCGACTCGCGCGCAAAGCGGACGACCTGTCCGGTATTATCGGCACATGTACATTGCAAACAGTGAGCTTAACGATCACAAAAGATGCATACAGTCCATCGCCTGTGTACAATAGTACCTCTACGGACTTGGGGCCTTTGTTGACGAGGTCCCCGACGAGAACGAGCTGGTCCTCAACTGCGTTGTATGCGCAGGCCTCCAAAAGCGCGTGCAGCTCGTCCAGACACGCGTGCACGTCACCGACGACCACGACGCGCTGCACTGCCGCCGGGAGGTCGACCACCTGCAGGGAGTGAAGAGGCGCGTGGATATCAGCAGCACCAGTGTGAGTGTATCAGTGTTCCGAATACAAAGCGCGAGTGCGTCGTTGGCGGCCTAGCTGCCAGGACGCAGGCACGAGCACGTACGCGGTGGATGACGTTCGGGAGCGCGACGCGCGGGTCTGCTCGTTCAAGCGGCGGTGGCGCTTCTAGCGGCTGACCTGCCATGATGTGGTGTGTGGCAAAAAGATCGACGGTTTGAAAGCGAGCCAAAATCACAGCGGTTTTGTGAGAAAGCGCGCCAGATAATCTGACATGGTGTTTCTCACCACTTGGTGTTCAAAAACCACTGCTAGTTAGTTTTGTAGTCTATTTCCGAGCATCGGTTAGTAGAGATTCTTACAACTTCTGTCCAGCTCACTTGAGAATTGTTCAAAAACGAGAGCACCGCACCGCAGCGCATCGACACACTCGCCCTGCGTCAAACCACGTCCAGCTTGTGCCGCGCAGGAACCAAAAAGGAGTCCCTCCACCTCAAATCAAATCACTTTCATCTCAAAAGGGCGGTGCGATTGAGAGCCGAGTCGTTCTGGGCGTGTTGCGATTAATAATTCCTGTGTAGTAACGGCGAACGCTCTTCATTCATTCAAGATCACTCATTTGTCGCTCGTTCATTCACTCATTCTCTATCCAGCTACACAATAGGACAACGCCATCTCTTCGACTAACCGAAGACCGGCCAAAAGGCACCCTTTACCGCCTGGGAGAAAAGGAACCTTGAGTTGGAAGCTTGAGCTGTTGTCCATATGAACGACACTGCTGCCGTCAGGGTTTAAGTAGTATTAGGAGCGTGTTTGTTTGGTACTTTGTCGGGAATGCGCAGTGTCGGCCTCCGACATGTCCAAAGCAGTGGCATTTCCGAAAAGCCTGAGCCAGCTGGTGCTGGAGCAACGGAGAGAGAGAGAGTGAGAGAGAGCATGCGGTACTTCGCCCCGTTTGAGGGAATCGTACTTTGAAGGGTCCAATAGCACGCACCGGCGTTAGGGTTACAACTGCTCGTCGGAACATTCAGGGTCGGAAGAGGGAAAAGCCCAAAAGGGTCTGGCGCTCCACATTCCCATCTGACTCTCTGTTCTTCCTTCTTTTTGTCGGCAGTCCCTGTCTCTGCCACCGATCGCGCCTCTCGAAACGCGTATCTCGGATTTATCACTGCGCGACGAGAATTTTGTCTCACCAATAGCTGCAGCTAAAAATAGTTGTACGTGAACAAAATAAAAAGGTAAGTGGTTGTAGATCCGCCGAATGGTCAACTTTCTCGACACGCCGTTCCGCAACCCTAGATTCACGCGACGTGATTGGCTGAGAGCGTCCAAAACCTCAAAAATAGGATTAATTATTTTAAGTTGTTTTGACCTCAAAAATGAGGTTGTATTTGTAGAAAAATCAAACAAGTTTAGACCTAATTTGAAAACCATAAAGTCTAGCAAGTCATGGTTTGAAAATATATCCTGTACACACTGCTGTCCAAGTCAGCAACAAAATAAAATAAAATTCCATGATCTGATTGGTCAAAACAAATATCATCACCTACCATTTTATTAATTGATATAAAATATTTGTTCTCATAGGGAGAATTTTACTTTGTTTCATTATGCGGAGGTGACCTTGAGAATGTGCTCACAATCCAAAGTTAGAGAGTGGCTTTCACTTCATCTTTGTATACCTCGATGCCAAAATGAACGTCTTTGTGAGCAGTTTGTGTAGATTTATACTCACTACAACACATAACTCGTTGTTTCGTATATTCTAAACTACTATACCGTTTATTTACACTGAATTAATAACTGGAGTATATTTTTCAACTGTCAAATGAGAACTATTAATAGATAGAGGCTCGCGCTGAGCACTGGACATGGCACCGACCTCTGGCAGGTTTTGCGTGACTCCACGTAAAACTGCTCAAAATAGAGTTCTGTTCGGTTATGAGAAACATTTTCACCGACTTGCTTGTGTTTGTCTTGCTCGCTTGCTTGTGGTTGCTTGCTTGTGTTCTCGCCTGTTTGCTTGTTTGCTGCTGGGCGCGTGCATGAGCGCGCAGTCGAGCTAAGTTCCGTGTCCACTACAACACCAGCCGAAACGCCAATCAAGCAAGCAGCAAGCAGCGCGCGCCCGAGCTGAATTGCGCGCAAGCAAGTCATCGCCGGCGAACAAGCGAAACGCGTCCCCGCCGCCGACCCATCAGAGCAAGCAAGCGCAACCACAGCAGCTGTTGCTCTTGCGCCGCGTGTGTTGTGAGTGAGTGTGTGTGGTCGGTCTGACTGCCCGCCTCCTGTCTGTCTGTCTGTCTCCTCCTCTATCTGGAAGTGAGTGCGTCTGCGTGTGCGCGTTTGTGTGTTTCTAATTATACCCGACCGTCGTGCTTCTTCCTGTGCTGCACAAGTCGGCGCCAAACAAGAGGAAGAACAAACAAACCAAATCAAACGCAAGCCCACGCGAAAACAACAACAACATCAACTTGTGTGCGCAAGTGTCTGCCCAAGCAAGTCCCGCAACAAGCAAGTCCAGCAACAAGCAAGTCCAGCAAGTGCACCCCTAATTATGAGTCGCCTCGTGGTCGCGATCGGCCACGTGGAGTTCACGATCGCCAACCAGACGCTGTACGTAGTCAAAGTCCAGCAAGACGCAGACGAGTGGGAGGTGCGCCGCACGTACTCGGACTTCCGCAAGCTGCGCGACGACATCGCGCGCGTGATGCGCGAGAACCGCGCGATCGACGCCTGCTCGCAGGAGTTCGCGGCCGCAGCCTCGGCGCTGCCGTTCCCGGCCAAGCGGCTCTTCGGCTCGCGCAGCGACCGCGTGGTGCGCGAGCGCGCCGTGGAGCTACACCAGTTCCTCATCAAGCTGCTGTTTCTCACGCACACGTACCGCAAGGCACAGAAGCAGCTCTACGACCCGACCAGCGCCAGCAGCTCGCAGCTCGCCGGCCAGGTGCCGCAGTCGCAGCAGGCGAGCGCCAGCGTCTTCTACCTGCTACGCGATTTCCTCAAGCCCGTGACCGCGTCGAGCGCAACGGGCAGCAATAATGGCAGCAGTGCGAATGGAAACCCGCACGCGCAGGAGGACGATGAGTCGGCGCGCCGCATGATCCGTGAGAGCAAGATGCTGTCGATGCGCAGTAGTGCGCACCAGCACCAGACCGCCACCAAGACCATGAGCGCACCGAACGTGCTCGCGTATGCGAATGGCAAGAGCAGTTCGGCTGAGCAGCACGATGACCATTTCGAGTCCGACCACAGCCACAACCATCCAAGCGCAACCCCACACGTGCAGCACTCTAAATCGTCGGCCACGATGTATCGCCAGCAGAGCTCGATCCCGATCCTGGAAGAGGCACCGCCGCCTGCTGTGCACCAGAGCAACAGCAAGAGCAAGACGCTCAACATCGCGTCGCTCATGTCGCACTCGGCGCGCACGGGCTCGAACGCGAGCGACCGCACCAACCCGCTCGCCTACGGGAGCTCGGTGGGTCGCGACCGCAACGTGTCGAACGCGTCCGCCTCGTCCTACTACTCGAACAGCTCGCGCAAACAGTCGAGCGCGTCCGAGTCAGAGAACCACCAGCATCAGCAGCCCGTGTTGTCGTCCGTGCAAGGCCGGAAGGTATCGTCTGCATCTGCGTCTGCGTTGGCTTCGGCTTCGGCTTCGGGCTCGACAGCGTCGACCTACGTTGGCGCGACGTCGACGCCCGTCTCTATAGCGTCAGCATCATCGTCGACAGCGTCACCTGCAGTGTCCTCGTCGGCGGTGTACGTCCACGGCAGCGCGCCATCGTCGACGTCCTCTGGGGCGGCATCGCGTGCATACCCGCCTAGTAGTAGTAACGACAGCAGCCGCACCACTACGACCTCCCAGTCGCATCAGCACCAGCAGTTGGCGTTCTACGACAGCGACGAGCTCGACCTGAAAAAGAAGAAGAAAAAGAAGCATCTAAGCAGCAGCGCACACACGGTCGAGCGACGATCCAAGCAGAGCAGCGGTAACAGCAGCAGCAACAGCACAAGCAACAACAAGAAACTGTCATCGTCTTCCACAGCGTCGTCTTCATCATCATCGTCTCGCAACAAGACGCGGTCGGCGTCGGCGCGTGACCTTCGTACGTCGGAGCGCAAGTCCAAGCTGAGTCCACAGCTCACGGCGCAGGCCGTGACGATCAACGCGCAGCGCGAGCTCGAGCGGTACCTGAGCGAGTACAGCGCGATCATGATCCTGCGGTACGTCGACCGGTTCATCAACAAGGCTGTGATGAAAGCGCCCGGGTGCTACCGCGTGAACGTGCAGCGCAAGCTGGTGATTGACAGCGAGCGCTTCCTGGAAGAGCTCGAGGAGACGTTCAAGGACCTGCCAGCGAACTTTGAAGGCAATTTCCGGAATCCGCTGTCAAATGGGGACTGGTATTTCCCGCCGGCGCTCGATGCGTACGTGCAGATGAAGTGGAACTCATTCCAGGGCCACTCGGCACCGAGCAGCTCGAAGAGCAGCTCCAACATCAAGAGCAGTGGCAGTCGAAGCCGCCGGTCCGACTCGGACGACGACTCGGAGGACTCGGAGTACGAGTACGAAGAGACGATCAGCGGCGGCGGCGGGTACATGAAGGCGAAGAAGATCTTCACAGACGAAGAGGCCGACGTGCTCGACAAGATGATCGCCGAGGGCACTGCAGGAAGAGACCAGATGCTGCGCCTGCGCCGGCAGATGAACGAAGTGGGCTGGAACCGACGCGCCCACCCAACAAACGGACACAACAGTAGTTCGACCGCGCACTCGAGCAGTAGCAGTAGTCACAGCAAGCACAAGAAGAAGAAAGCAGAGAGCGAGTACTGGACAGACACGGACGACGACGACTACCGCCAGACAGGCTCAAGCGGCGGCGAGGACCAGGCGTCGGTCGAGCACTACCAGCAAAAGTACAACGCGTTGCGGAAAGAGCGCCTGAGTCGCCGAGAAGGCGGGCTGGTGTAAGAGTAACAACAAACAACAACAGCTACAGCACAAGCGATATGGTGTGATGTGATGTGATGCGAGCCTCTCCCGACGACGGAAAATGGGGGACTAAGGGGTTAATAGATAGGTCTCTGCTGCTTGCTTTGTGCATGTGTGTTGTATTTATTTGTGCATGCTCCCGATGTGTAGCTGTCAATATGAGGCCCACGAGCCATGCACCATAGGCTACAACGCGTCCAACGTCCAAGTCCCATAGTCACAATGCGATCAACCGCAGTGCAACAGCAAGGCGTTGGTTTGATACCCTGGCAGCCAAGAATTCAAAGCGTCCGTGTCGCGTGGCGGAATGATCCGCGCACAAGAGAGAGTCGGGCGGCCAAGCAGACCGAGAGGTAACAGCCAAACGTTTCAGTTCAGATCAGTTCTTTTGATTCGCTCGCGAAACCCTCGAGCCATTCTTTCCTTCCTCGTGTCTAATTGATCACCATCAGTGCTAACGAACATGCTTCTTCTTGCTGGCAGGCAACAACTGCAGTATACACAAGCAAGCGCTTCGATCTCCGTACAACTCCACAACTCAACGACGAGATTCGCGCCCAAGCGTATTCAAGACAGCCGCTCTTAGCATGTCGTCGTATGTGTCTGTGCGACTTGAACGACAGCGGTGGATAGTACCGATGCGTGTGCTGCTGGTTCTGCTGCTCGCCACTGGCTCGACTTGCGGCCTGGAGGTGTCAGTGTGCAGAGACGTCACGTACGATCTCCCGAGCAATCGAGGTGTAGCAATTTGCTCTGGGTCCGGTGCACTACCGCAAGGCACAGCGTGTCCAAAAGCCAACGACGTCGCACTGAGAGACTGCCATGAAGACCTGCCGGCGCTCAATAGCTCCTCATCATACTGCGTGGCTCGAGAAGATGCCAAGTGCCAGTTGGTGCATGACGGCGTCTGGGGCTGCGTGTTTCCGTCTCTCGGGTGCGCAACCTCGCCAACTCTGCCGTATGAACAAGCTCAGCTCAACTGTCCAACGTGGGAAGACGTATCGCTGGACGAGGGCTCCTTCCTGAGAAGACTCGACGCTTTCCAGAGTGTGACTGAGGAAGGAGAATCGGTAGACGACTCGTGGTTTATCATGGAGACTGAACCGACTGCTCTGATTGCTTGCGGTCGGCACTCTCCGGTGGCGTCTTCACCACCTCCAGTGGCTAAGCAAATTCCCAATACCAGTGGGGCCACCGCGTCAGAGCCTACTCTGTCGCCTTCAAGCACTCCATCTCCGACAGAAGCTCAGCTGCTTCACCCTCCTCTTCCCCTCCTTGCAGCCACCCACCAGATCTCAACACCACCAGCATCAGCACAGTCGGTCCCAGGATCAATCACGGCAAAGCCACCACCAACTCTGACCTCAAGTCCAATTCCACCACCGCCCACTTCAGCTCAACCAGCAATTACAAGCCCGACTTTGACGCGAGCTTTGGTTTCTTCAACTCCACCTCCTGATGTCTCAACGCCAACGCCAACGCCAACGCCAACGCCAACGCCAACGCCGACGCCGACGCTGACTACAGCTAACCCTTCCGTAACGTCAGTTCCATCACCGCCAGTCCCATTGCCACACCTAACTCCGTGCCCACCTAGAACCGAACAGTCAACCTCATCACCAGTGACCCCATGCCCATCGAGTCCTCACCTCCCTGCGCATTCATCTCCGCCGGCATCTCTTCCAGCAATGGCAAGTACCCCGTCAACCATCTCGCAATTCCAGTTCTCAACGCAAGGAGAAGACCCAGAACAGCACGTATCGGCTTTGATTGGTTTTGTAGCACCTGTCTCCCAAAGCACAGCCACATCCTCAGTGATTCGAGTAGCTTCGACCACCCAAATCACAGCAACCGCATCTGAAGATCATGATGTCCTTGGCGAAGCCACCGTGTCGACAGCGACTGCAGCTGCAACACCAACAGACAGCGTGGAGATCATTGCCGTCGTCGCGTGTGGAGCTGCAGTCGCCATCGCGGTTGCTGTGTTCGCTATCTGCAAATTGCGCCAATTTATTCGTCATGATCGCCTGGTCCGACGGAAAGCAGGCAGCACCCTCGCGACCCCAGCCACCGTCCGCTCCAAGTTCATTTCGGCTTCGTAACGAATGATACCAGCCCAGTTTCAGTACAGCCTAGGGATGATGGTGGTGTGTGCAGGTCAAGTAAGTTGAAGGGTCGGTTTTAAGAGAGATGGATACATTTCTCATGTCGCATAATGTAGCCATATCAGATTTTGATTGGCATCGTCCCTCCCTAAAAAGATCGTGTTTTGTAAATAGGAAAACACAAAACCAACCACCAAAATAATACAGCTGTGGACAGACTCAGATCCTGAGGGCGAACTTCAGCAACAAGAACTGGAGAACAACGTAAGACAACTCGCAGCTCAGATGCTGAGAACCGCGCATGGTGATAAGAGCCCCGAGACGTCACCCATTCACATTGCATCCAGTAGTTGGAGCCCCCAATACCTTAGCCATGGTTCGGCTATCTCGCTCAAGTGAAGGAAGGACCCTATAGCGTCTCATTATTTCGTTTTCTATCCAACAGCAGCCATCCTTTCCTTCACAAACCCAAGCATGCTCCGAACGCTGGTCTTCGCTGCAATTGCGCTGGCAGCCGCGACTTGCAACTCTCAAGTGGACGCCGCGATCTTGCGAGGAAGTACGAGACCTGATTGCAAACCACCTCTCATCATTTTGTCGTCCACTATGGACGCTTTCAGTGAACTAATGAATGCTTGATTTCTTGCTTGGGTTGTTCTCTTTCTGACTAATATGCAGCCGTCGATTGCGGGCGACCACCTGACGTGTTCCAGGGCTCCATGTCGTTCTCGTCCACCAAGATGGGCGCGAGCGTCAGGTATTCGTGTCGGCAGGGCTGCGTGATGGCCGGCTCGTCCAGCTCGACGTGCACCAGGTTTGGCACGTGGTCCAACGCGCCACCGACCTGCCGCGTCATCTACACCAAGAGCAACGACAACTCATACAAGAACAACAACAAGGGCTACCAGCTCTACACGGGCTAGACGAATAAGCTCAACAGCAGCAGAGGAGCCATCAACTTTCCAATACGAACCCACCAGCAAGTTAGTATGAACTCCACATACATTTAATAAAGTTTTTGTTTGCAATCTTTCTGTCGCTATTGTAGGGACACGCACCACTATTCGCTATCTACATATCTACAATTGCTTTGGCGCGCGCTTGCTTGGGATGAGCGACAGCACGATGTAGGCTGCGAGTAGGCCGATGTGGCCCGCAAAGTGCATCGACTGGAAGCCCAGGAACGATCGCTCCCACGAGAGCACGACGAACGAGACGGCTAAATAATTGATCATGAGCGCCGTGCAGAGCATGCCTAGGACGTCGTACAGGGGCTTGAACGGGCCAGGGCCGCCGCTCGACGCGTCCTTCTCGGTCTGCAGGAAGAACGGGCGGATGTGCTTGCGCGACAATCTGTTCACGGAGGTCGCCAGCGGGACTAAGGTACACAAAGCAATGCATGAACAAGGTTAGTTAGGCGTCAGAATCGCCAAAGGATCAGGCTCAATGCGCAAGCGGACTTACTGGTGAGGAAGAAGAGGTAGTAGCCCGGGTAGAAACCGTGCCAGACCGCCGAGCACAGGTACGTCGCGATCAACGAGTTGCCCGTGCGCGAGTACACGTAGCGCTCGAGCCATGCCTGCGTGCCCTTGTTCCACGAGCGCGAGAGGTCGCGCACGCTCTCACCAAACTCAAAGCCGAGGATGTCGATGTTGCTCACGCCGTTCCAGCCTTTCGAGTTGCCGTTGTCGTCAAACCCTTCGAAGCCCGCGCCGGAGATGATCGTCGCTCCCTCCGCGAGCTTCCACGCCGCGTAGTACTTGCCGCGCGTAAGGAAGAGCGCGAGCAAGATGCGGCCCCACTTGACCGAGAGCGGTTCGTCGAGTCCGAGGATGACTGGGAGGTTCGCGAATGAGCCGTAGAGCGCGAGTAGCGCCATGAAGAACACGCCGATGCAAAACTTCTTGAGCGCGGCGAAGAAGCACGACGGCACGCGGCGCTGACCTTTGAACACGAACTTGGAGCCTTCGACCGAGTCGAGATACTCGCGGTACTCAAACGCCGGGCCGGCAATGAACGTCGTGAAGCCGTAGACGAAGCCAAAGTACTGCAGTAGCGACGGCATGCGCTGCACGGCGAAGCGCGCGCGCGTCTGCTTCATCTTGACCACCGCGGGCTTGTCCGTGTCGCGGATCGCCGTCGACGCCTGCACCGCGCCGTCGTAGTAGTTAAAGCCGAAGCTTGTGAGCTTGATGAGCAGCAGCATCTGCGACGCCGTGCAGTCCATGCTCCAGCCCATGTAGTCCACGCTCATGCGATAGATGTGCAGCGCCGCGACGTACGCCATGTTGAACACGAACACGATGTACGGTGCCTGTTTGATCGGCGCAAACTTCATCAGCAGATACGTCACAAGCGCTGAGCCGAACGAGTGGAGCCACTCGGGGCCGTACACGAGCTGCGCCATCGCGAGCCCCACGCAGATGTTCATCCAGTGCTTGGCGCTCGGCGCGGGGAGCACGCAGAGCACCATCGCAAATGGGTACGCGGCAAAGAGGCAGAGCGCGGCGCGCAGCTGGTCCGCCGGGATGTCGATCTGCAGCGCCACCTGGGTGAGCTGCGCGTTGAAGGCCGAGAATTTGAGCGGCGTCGCGAGCTCCGCGAGCTCGCGTACTGATTGGAGCCACCCTGCTGCTGTTGCCATCCTGACGATTGATCTAATGCTCTAATGAGGCTGCTGCTGGCTTGCTGTGTGAGGATCTGGATCCTGACTGTAAGTTGCCTAGGAACTGGGATGGATGTGGCAGTTGGGTGACTGATTGGTCACCTGCGGTGCAGGAGGGCTGTGTCAAATTCTAAAGTGTGCGGAGAGAGAGAGAGAAAAGGAAGGGCTGAAGGACCAAGCGGACTGTCCAAATGTCCAATGTCCAATGTTGAATGCTGCTGGCCACTGATCGAGCGAGTGCGTCAGCTCTGCGTACGTAGCGTACAATATATAGGAAGAGCTCCACAGGTTCAAGCTTTCGCGTTTTTCAGTTGACTCGAGAGTCGAGTTGAGTCGAACAAACACACTCTCGTTCTGGGGATGATGTCATTCGATATGATACGCGACGAAGTTGATGACACCAGATTCTGAGCCGGCGATATTAATTTCCACAGGCTATCGGGAATATAACAGACACTAATGTATCCAATGGTTTGATAGGGTATGCTATTACGCAGTATTGCGTCGTTTGACCGCGTCAGGCGACGTTTGGGAAAGTTGCAGTTCTTCCGCCCCGAAAAATTGTTGGTAAATAGTGCGCGTCACATACTGAAAGCAGAGAGACAAAGAGAGAGGAGGCCAATGAAGAGAGAACAAAGCGCAATCTGGCTATGGACGTCAACACTATTATCAGCTTCAACTGTAGCTTTGGCATACCATAGTCGATGTGCCTCTACGTGGGAATAGAGAGTCTTCGGCGGCGCGTCCATCCATCCAACGGCCCATTTGACATGTTGTCATGAATGCCGTTCATGACGTAATGGGCTTTCAGGCGATGACGTTCCGCGAACGAAACTTGGCTGATTGATGTGTTAAAATCAGGTGCGCGATTTGCCAGAAACAGGTGAAACCATCAGCAAAAACGCAAGACCACGCCGTGGGTAGGTTTGCTGTTCACGAAACAGAGCAAAGCTGAGTCTTGGGTTGAAGCAGCCACACCTTGTTTTGCAGCCAGTTGACCTTCTTTCTTTACAAAAATGGCAGGGCACATTCAATATCACCTTATTTTGGTGCAAATCGTTTCGTCAGAAACAGATTCACCCAACTCACCTTGTTTTGACTCACACAAGCGCCAATCTGCGCCTGCCATTTTTACACGAGCCGTAATTACGCGTTTTGGAGTCACTCGCTGCCCTTTGGACCGCACGTCCGGGTCCAAAAATCGCCACCAAGATAGGCCGCCCTCGATCATTTATCTGTATGGCAACGCTGCTCGATCGATCCACTCACTCACTCGTGACTGAATCATTCCCAAATCCATCCGTCCACTGCCATCCATCTGTCGATCGCAGTCGCAATGGAGCAGATCGTGGAGCTCGCCATGGACCGCATCGTGGAGGTCGTGCAGGCCGCGCAGCCGTACGCGGAGCTCGTGAGCCCACTCACCTTTGACTACGCGAACGCGCAGGTCGCCGAGCTCTCGAACACGCTCGGCCTCGCCACCGACCAGCTGCGCTACGTGCTCTGCCTCTTCGCCGCGTACCCGCTCGCCGTGGTGTACAAGCTGCTGCCGTTGGCGTCGCTCAAGCACGTGTTCGACATCGTCGTGGGCATCCTGCTCGCGCAGTTCGTGCTCGGCTCGGGATGGGTGCACTCGTTCATCTCGTCGGCGATCACGTACTTCCTCGTCAAGTTTGGCCCCGCCAAGTACGCGCCGTACATTGTGTTCATCTTCAACATGACGTACATGTCAGCGTCGCACATCTATCGCTTGTACGTGGACTACATGGGCTGGACGCTCGACTTCACGGGTCCGCAGATGCTGCTCGTGATCAAGCTCACGAGCTTCGCGTACAACTACTACGACGGCGTGGTTGACAAGACCGGCGAGAAGAAGGACCTCTCGGTGGTACGTTCCTTGTTATGCTGCTGACAGTACTTGGGATTGTGCCCAGCCCAACCCTTGCTAACCTCATTGTATTGCTCTTCATTGTCACCCTATAGGGCAAGGCGCGTGTGTACGCGGGTCGCAAGAAGTTTGCGCTCACGGAGATCCCGTCGCTGCTTGAGTTCTTTGGCTACGTGTACAGCTTTACGACGTTCCTGGCCGGCCCAGCGTTCGAGATCCGTGAGTACCTGGACGCGACGAATGGCAAGAAGTTCATCTTCAAGGGTCAGTACAAGCAGCCGTCGAGCGTGTTCGCGAGCTTCTCCAAGTTCCTCGTGGGCGTGTTTTTCATGGCGTTCTTTGCGCACTTTGGTCCGCAGTTCCCGATCTCGAAGCTCCACTCAGCTGAGATCGCGGCGCTCCCGTGGTACAAGCAGATCGCGGAGCTATACATCACGCTGATCTTCTGCAAGGCCAAGTACTACGGCGCGTGGAAGATCGCGGAAGGCGCGACCGTGCTCTGCGGCTTTGGCTTTGAAGGCTTCACGGAGGACGGCAAGGCCAAGGGCTGGAACGGCGTGAGCAACATGGACATCGTCGGCTTCGAATTCGCGCAGAGCGTGCGTGAGGGCTCGCGCGCGTGGAACAAGGGCACGCAGACGTGGCTCGAGCGCTACGTGTACTCGCGCACAGGCAACTCACTGCTCGCGACGTACTTCATCTCGGCGTTCTGGCACGGTTTCTACCCGGGCTACTACCTCTTCTTCCTCAGCTGTACGTTCTTTTTGCGACTGTGAGTGTGCTGTTATTACGATGCGCATGGTAACTAACTAGCCCATTTGTTTGCATTGTTGTATTATGATCCAACCTCCCAGTGCCTCTCGCGACGTCCGTGAACCGCCTGGCGTACAAGCGCGTGCGTCCGTACTTCCTGGAGGCCGACGGCTCGTCGGGGCTGAAGAAGAAGTTCTACGACCTCGTGAGCGTCATCGCGACGGTGCTGACGATGCACTACTTTGTGATGCCGTTCCAGGCCATGAGCTGGGATCACTCGCTGGTCGCGCTCAAGAATACGCACTACGCCGGCCATATTGTCTGCGCCGTGCTCTACGTCGTGTTCTCACTCGTGCCCATGCCAAAGTCCGCCAAGAAGACCGTTTAAAAGAGTGCGTAGGTAGACCAATAGCAGCGAGGAAGAAGACTTGCGTCTTTTTTTTTGATAGAAGAAAGAGCACATCGAATTCATCAATGATAATCTGGTACTCTGTGTGTTCATGATGGAGGTTGCATCTCGCAACATTGTATCCGCGTCGCGCTGTACCATTCATCAATCATTCCTTCTATTAGAGCTTGTCGCTGGCCGCGAGCAGCTTGAGCTCCTTGCAGAAGCGTTGCACGGGGAAGCCCATGACGTTGTTGTGGCAGCCGCTCAGTGCCTCGATGAAGCAGCGCGCGCGGCCCTGGATGCCGTACGCGCCCGCCTTGTCCATCGGCTCGCCCGTGCGGATATACGCGCGGATATCCTCAGGCTCGAGCGGACCGAATGTGACCGTGGTCTTCTCGAAGAACAGGTGCGGCTCCTGCTCGCCCAACGCCGACGTGAAGAGCGCCACGCCCGAGTACACCTCGTGGGTCGCGCCTGAGAGCTTGCTCAGCATCGTGAACGCGTCCTGCTCGTCGCGCGGCTTCTCGAGGATCGCGCCGGCGTGCACGACGACCGTGTCGCAGCCGATGACCACGTGCTGTGCATCACTGGTGATGCTGGTGGTGGCTGCGGCGTTGACATTTGTGCGATGCATGACCTCGAGCGCTTTCTGCTTGGCGTTCTCGATCACATAGAGCTCCTGGTGAAGGGGGGAGAGAAAGAGAGAGAGAGAAAGAGCAATGTAGCAGAGATGAGTATCCAGCGGTGGCTGTATGTATGGACAAGAGAGTGACTACAGCAGGCTTACAGGCGACGCGAACTGCTCTTTCGGCAGGTTCTCTTCGAAAGTGGATGGGATGACTTCAAATGTGAGGCCCTGAGAGGTATCATGGCACACCATTGCGGCCACAACACGCGCGTTAGAGTTTCCAGCCACGAACGCATCAAGAGCGAGTCGCTGAAGCCATCAGCAATGTCAGTTCACGACAACGGACGTACACATTCGCGGAGTAACTCCAAGCGGCGCGGGCTCTGTGCAACAGTAACACATGCACACACAGAGAGAACCAGAGAGCAGCAGTTTGGTTTGCCAGTCAGCTCATGTATCACACTGTTCGCACACCATGCGAGCAGCAGTGTGTACCTGGGACGCGAGGATCACGCGTCGTGCGGCGAGGTGGCTGGAGAGCGCAGAGAGCATTGCTGAACAGCAAATGGGCGGATCCTTTTACAAAGCGGGTGGGTGGTTGGGTGGTGTTCTTCCACTCAGCAAATTCCAAACTGCCGCGCCAATTTCAACAAGCGAATGCGAAGGAAACTTCACAGCTCCAGAGAGTGCGTCATGTAAGTGAAGGTGCCGTCGTGGCTAATGGCGCGTGGCGAAAACGCAGCAACAAGCGAATGAAGCGCAGTACGAAGACGACGCGAGAGTGAAGGTGACGCGCCTCGCATATCACGCACGCGCTGTGTGAGTTGAGCTTCTTGGTGTGGCCTGGACAAGTCCCATCAACCCAGAGGATGTGACAGCGTCAAGGCCGTACGTAGACAACAACGTGTCGTCACCACCACCAGCAGCATGCCTCAACACCTGCTGATACCCGCTATATGTATGTGGTATGTGCTGCTGCTGGCGGTTTGTCGTTTGGTATGTCGTTTCAAAGTGGAGGTGAAGTTGCCTTTGGGAACGTTACTTTTTCAAGCCCGCGTGCGTCTGTTCGCGGCCCTCAAGACTTCTGCAGCCATAATGAACGAAGGCCTGCAACGTGACGGAAGCACCACAGTAGCAGCAGCAACACTCGCATCGGGCTTCCTGCACGAGCCTCCCGTCGTGTGCATGTACCATAGCTGAGCGCCAGCAGGTCATCACTCCGCATGTCGTCGTACGAGGGCGGTGGTGACTCGCGCGATGGCGCCAAGCGCCGAGGCGTCTCGCTCGGTCCGCAGGCGAGCCAGATCCTGCAGCGGCTTTATGAGCCCCAGCTCGGTCCCGCGAGCGCGCTGAGTCCCGGGAAGCACTCGCAGCAACAGCAGCAGCACTCGCACCAGCATTACCAGTCGACCACGAGCCTGAAGAATCCCATGTCGCCGCTCAAGAAGGAGCCGCAGCCACTGGGTGTCACGGCGCTGGGCGGCGGCAGCGTGCTCAAGCCCAAGCAGCTCACGGCCGCGCGCATGAAGAAGAACGCGAGCGTCGTGGCGCTCTCATCGGCTGCGGATTTGAATCCATTGGGCCGCTCCAGTACACCCGGAGGAGCAAGAGGTGGCGGGGGGCTCGCTTCGTCAGCCAGTGTCGCCGTGTTGGGCGGCGCAACCACCGCAGGAATGGCGACAATGCACCCGACGCTGCTTCACGCGTCCGAGAAAATCCGCAAGCTGCATGAGAAGGCAGCACGACAGAGCGCTACTGCAGCCGGCGCTCAGGTCCTGCGAGACCCATCGCTCACCGGCCTGGGCAATTACCACAATGAAGATGACGACGCCGAGCGAGAACGAGAACGGCTTGAGGACCAGGCACCTAGAAGCCCTTTGAAGACCAAACTGACGCCCTCCAAGAGCGGCGGCGGGGGAAGTATGCTCTCACCGGTGTCCAAGGCCGCGCAGCGACAGAAGATCAGCACGGACCAGTCGTTCACGGCATCGCTGAACCTCGATCCGCGGTACCTGAGCGAGTTCAAGGCCGGGAACTTTCTGTATTTGCGCAAGAAGCGCAACTCGGACCTCGTCATGTACGCGCTCGAGGTGGTGGAGCACTACGAAGTGGACCGCGCCAACTACTTCACGATGAGCATGGAAGGTGTGACCCACTTCACGTACGAGTACTCGGAGTTTTGGACGCTCGACAAGTGGGAGCTCGAATACTCGCGCTTCATGAAGATGCTCGCGATCCCATTCTTCCAGAAGTACAAGCTCTGGAAGAACTACAACATGTGGAAGCAGACCGTGCGCGCGTTCAAAACGCGCAACGCCAAGAAGGCGCTCAACGACAAGCTCTTTTTACTCACGCCGAGTCTGCAGGCGACGCTCTTGGGGCTGCGCAGCCTCTGTCTGGAGGTCGAGAACCTCGAACTCATCTTCTTCCAGCCAAAGAAGACATATTCGCTCAGAGAGTTTGAACAAGAACAGAAGGCGACGCGCGACAAGGTCACCGAGCAGCTGGCAGATTTCTCGGCAAGGTCGCTCAAGATGTGCGTCAAGGCGTGCGACACGGTGATCGACAGCTTTCTCGAGGCGAACAAGATTTCCGCGGACCACAAGATGACGTTCATGGAGCGCGCGGCGCTGCGCAAGGAATGCCGCAACCTGACGAACTTCCTACGGCTCGCGGATTTCCTGACCATCGACGCGACGATCCAGCTCACGGTGCGCTCGTTTAACAGGCTTTACGACATTCTGGTCGCTGGGAAAGCGCAGATAGCAGTCGGGGCGGTTAATGCTAGTGCTAATGCTGGTGGGACTTCAGTTCCAGTAGCAGCAGCTCAGCCAGTAGCAAAAGCTGGCGCTGCAGGAAAGAAGCCAACAGGATCGAGCAAAAACTCATCGGTTGCAGTACCGATCGTTCCGTTCACAGCGATCTTTGCCGTATCCGTGGAAATGGACAAGGGCATCTCGGGGATGAACGCAGTACCGAGCCACGACGCGTGGAACACTGCGCTCCAGAAAGCGCTGAAGGAGGCGCTACGCATGGTGGAGACCCCGGCGCGGCATCTTGGCCACGAAGCGCTCGCGCCGTACACAACCGCCAGCGCCGAGGACGAAGGCAAGAACGTGTGGTCGATCGAGCAGCTCAACGTCGCGCTGATTCTGAATGAAGACGCTAAGTTCAGCGGTCTCACGAACGACATCTTTGTCGCTCTTGACGACGCGTTCGAGGCCGTCGAGGACTACGTCGAGGTGTTCACGCCGTACCAGCAGATCTACTCAGAGAACGAGGGTCAAGTGACGCGCCTCATGGACACGTACGAGAAAGCGCCGCTCGAGTTCTTCACAGACACGGTCGAGAAATACAAGACCCAGGGCCAGTTGTTCACGGAAATCCCGGACGCCGCGACGGTCGGGATCTTCCGCGTCGACAGTTCGAATTTTAAGAGCCGGCTGCTGCCAAACCCTGAGAAGTGCATCCTCGGCATCCGGAAGCTGATCCCAAAGCTCATGAAGCAGGGCAGCACGGCGCTGCTCGAGATGATCAACGACCTGTCTCCGATCGCGTTCTCAACATCGTCGACGCCCGACAGTTTTGTCCAGAAAGTAATGCACATGGCGAAAGTAGGGGCCATGCTCCCCGACCTCAAGGCCAAGTACCGACGCGTGTACGAGATGGGCATCCTCATGGACAACTACGACTGGCGCGTGCCGGATGACATCAAGGAAGACATCATCCTCATGAAAGAAGGTGTGCTGAGTCTCGAAGGCACGGTGACGAAGTTCGAGGGCGAAATCGACGGCGAGACCGCGCGGTTTTCGCAGGTGATTCTCGACAGTATCACGCCTTTGAATCGGAATGTGAACGCGCTCGTGGAGAAACTGGACCACCCCAAGCTCTCGACGATCAAGACGCCGATCAGCGAAGTGCTCTCGTACCTGAAGAGCCAAGAAGAGACGCTAAACCAGCTTGTCGACGAGTCCAAGCAGCTGATGATGTACCAGACCCAGCTCAAGCAGCCGGTGAGCGAATTCAACGAGCTGAACGAAGTTGCGGCGCATTTCGAGCTCAAGATGAAGCTATGGAACGGCCTGCACGAGTGGCAGAACCTCACGGTGGCGTACTCGGACACGCAGTTTGACAACATTGACGTCGGCGTGATCGGCAAGCAGGTGCAGATGTACGTGAAAGTGGCGTACCAGGCGCAGAAGCAGCTCTCTGGGAACGAAGCAGCGGATTTGCTGCAGAAAGAGGTCGAGAAGTTCAAATTGGTGCTCCCTGTGGTCAGCGACCTGCGCTCTCCGTCGCTCCAAGAGCGCCACTGGACCCAGATCCACCAGATCCTCGGGTTCCAGATGAAAAGTGAGAGGACGCTGACGTTGGGCAAACTGATAGAGCGGAACGTGATGAAGCACGGCGACGCGATCAGCGCGATCGCGGTCTCGGCGCAGCAGGAAGCGGTGCTCGAGGAGATGCTCAAGAAAGTGACAGACAATTGGGCGACGACCGAGTTTGAAGTGAAGGGCTACAAGGAGTCTAAGGATGTGTTTGTGCTGGGGAGTGTCGAGGAAGTCACCGCGAAGCTCGATGACTCGATCGTCACGATCAGTACGATCATGGGCTCGCGCTTCATCGGCGCGATCCAAGAGGAAGTCGAGGGCTGGCGCAAGAAACTCGTTGGGCTCCAGGAAACCCTGGATGAGTGGCTGTTGGTACAGAAGAACTGGATGTACCTAGAGAACATCTTCTCCGCACCGGACATTCAGCGACAGCTCCCCGACGCGTCCAAGATCTTCAGCCACGTGGACACTTCGTGGAAGACGATCATGCGACGCACGAACGAGAACCCGCACGTTCTGACCTCGGGCACGTTCCCAGGAATCAAGGAAACTCTACAGCAGCACAACGCGCATTTGGACAAGATCCAAAAGAACCTCGAGGACTACCTGGAGACGAAGCGCATGGCGTTTCCGCGGTTCTACTTTCTATCGAACGACGAGCTGCTGGAGATCCTCGCGCAATCCAAGAACCCGCAGGCTGTGCAGCCGCACTTACGGAAATGCTTTGAGAACCTCGTGAAACTGGATTTCGGGGACGTCCCGGGCAGTGTCGACATGATCGCGATGATATCGTCCGAGAACGAGCGCGTGCCGCTCGGCAAGAACCTCAAGGCACGCGGCAACGTGGAAGACTGGCTCAAGGCACTCGAGGTGAGCATGAAGGCGTCGATCTACAAGCTCATGAAGGCCGGTTTGATCGACTACGACACCAAAGTGCGCGCTGACTGGGTTTGCGAGCACCCCGGTCAGGTTGTTGCGACCGTGGCACAGATGACGTGGGCGAGGAGCACTGAGGAAGCGCTGACGGCAAGCACCGGGGACCCCGTCGCCGAGATGTACAAGTGGTACCAACGTGTGCTCTACGAGCTGAACGAGCTGATCGTGAAAATCCGAGGCGACCTGAGCTCGCTGGAGCGCAAGGTGATCGTCGCGCTCGTGACGACGGATGTACACGCGCGCGACATTGTCGAGTGTCTCTGGAAGGAAAAAGTCGACACTGTGGGCAACTTCATCTGGCAGCAGCAGCTGCGGTACTACTGGGACGCCACGGCCGACGATGTGCTGATCCGGCACTCGGACTCGGTGATCGAGTACGGATACGAGTACATGGGGGCGACATCTCGCCTCGTGATCACACCGCTGACCGATCGCTGCTGGATGACGCTCACTGGCGCGTACGGCCTCAAACTCGGCGCCGCCCCCGCTGGTCCGGCCGGCACGGGCAAGACCGAGAGTAGCAAGGATCTCGCCAAGGCCATGGCGATCCAGTGCGTCGTGTTCAACTGCAGTGACCAAATCGACTACAAGATGATGGGCAAACTGTTCCGCGGGCTCGCGCAGGCCGGCAACTGGACGTGTCTCGACGAGTTCAACCGCATTGACATTGAAGTGCTCTCGGTTGTTGCGCAGCAGCTGTTGATCCTGCGCGAAGGCCGCATCCAGTGCAAGGAGCACATCAATTTCATGGGCATCGAGATCCTACTGAAGGACCACCACGTGATCGTGACCATGAACCCCGGGTACGCGGGCCGCACCGAGCTGCCGGACAACCTGAAAGTGTGCTTCCGTCCCGTGTCCATGATGGTGCCGGACTACGCGCTGATCGCCGAGATCATGTTGTTCGCCGAAGGTTTCTCGGATGCGCGCACGCTCTCGCGCAAGATGTGCAAGCTCTATATCCTGTGCAGCGAGCAACTCTCGCAGCAGCCGCATTATGACTACGGCCTGCGGGCCGTAAAGTCCGTGCTGGTGATGGCTGGCTCGCTCAAGCGCGCGAACCCGGACATCGACGAAGACGTGACGCTCATCCGCGCGTTGCGAGATAGCAACATCCCTAAGTTCCTCGCCGACGACCTGCCGCTGTTCCATGCGATCGTGCTGGATCTGTTCCCGGGGACCGACATCCCGCCGCACGACTATGGTGAGCTGCAGGCGGGGCTGGAGGAAGAGATCGCCAAGGCGGGGCTGCAGAAAGTGCCAACGTACATTACAAAGGTGATCCAGCTGTTCGACATCTTCAATGTGCGCTTTGGTGGCACGGTCGTCGGCCCCACGGGTGCCGGCAAGACGTCCTGCTACCGGACGTTGCAGTCCACGATGACGTCTCTGAGGGCGAAAGGGTCCAAGAACCCGGTGTACCAGACCGTGTTTGCGCGCGTACTGAATCCGAAATGCATCTCCATGGGCGAGCTCTACGGTGAGTTCAACGAAGCCACGCAGGAGTGGCACGACGGGCTCGCGTCGACGATCATGCGTGAGGCCGTCGCGGATGAGACGCCCGACATCAAGTGGACCGTGTTCGACGGCCCCATCGACGCGCTCTGGATCGAGAACATGAACACCGTGCTGGACGACAACATGACGCTCTGTCTCGCGAACGGCGAGCGCATCAAACTCAAGAACGAGATGAAGATGCTCTTCGAAGTGATGGACCTCGCGGTGGCGTCCCCGGCGACCGTGAGTCGCATCGGCGTCGTGTACATGACTGCGACGGACTTGGGTTGGATGCCGTTCATCAAGACGTGGATGGACACGCAGCTGCACAAGGACATCCCGTCCCAGGGCTACAAACGACTGGAGCACAACATCCAGCTCTATGTGGACAAGATGATCCAGTTTGTGCGCAAGAAGTGCCACGAGCTCGTGCCCACCGTGGACGTGAACCTCGTCACGAGCTTGTGTCGGCTGTTCGGTTGTTTGTTCAACAAGGCGAACGGCGTCGACTACAC
Source organism: Globisporangium cylindrosporum (assembly GCA_038050675.1). Classification (NCBI taxonomy): domain Eukaryota; phylum Oomycota; class Peronosporomycetes; order Pythiales; family Pythiaceae; genus Globisporangium; species Globisporangium cylindrosporum. The sequence goes on along the minus strand of JALBZD010000049.1, from coordinate 32,993 downwards.
GAGTATGAAGAGCGAGGAGATGCTGGAGCTGCTCGACAAGATCTTTGCGTTTTGCTTGTTTTGGTCGATTGGCGCGACGATGGCGGTCGATCGCCACGAGCTCTTTGACAACTTCGCGCGCGAGATACTGCTGGAAGCGAAACTTAGTCTCCCCAATGCAGGGCTGGTCTTTGATTACTACGTGGACACGGAGCAAGCGAAGTTCCGACCCTGGCACGAGATCGTGCCGAAGTTCCAATACAATCCGCTCACGCCGTACTTCAAGATGTCGGTCGTGACGCCCGACACGGTGCGCTTCACGTATTTGCTACGCGTGCTCATGACCGCGAGGACGCCGGCGTACGTGACGGGTGTGACAGGCACGGGCAAGACTGTGATCATCCAGGACCTGTTGCAGGAGCTCCAGGGTGGACCACAACCTGCAGGTGGCAATAACGACGGTGGTGGTGGGGACATAGCACCGCCCCCGCCGCCATCCAATTACATGACGATGCTCATCAACTTCTCCGCGCAGACGTCGTCGCTCGTGACGCAGTCGACGATCGAGAACAAACTGGAGAAGAAGCGCAAGAACCTGCTCGGTCCCGTCGCAGGCAAGCGTATGATCATCTTTGTGGACGACGTGAACTTGCCGGCAGTCGAAGAGTACGGTGCGCAGGCGCCAATTGAGCTCTTGCGCCAATTCCTGGACTTTGGCGGGTTCTACGACCGCGACAAGCTCTTTTGGAAAGAGATCGCGGACACGATGCTGCTGGTCGCGGCGGCACCCGCGGGTGGTGGTCGCGCGCACTGTACGCCCCGATTCGTGCGCCATTTCCACGTACTGAGCATGTACCCAGCGGGGGAAACGTCGCTAAAACTCATCTTTGCATCGATCCTGGGCGGTTTTTTGGAGAAGTTCCCGCCGGGCGTCAAGGCAATGAAAGACGGGATCATCTCGAGCATCATCGAGATCTACAACCGCGTGACCCTGGAGCTGTTGCCGACGCCCAACAAGTTCCACTACACGTTTAACCTGCGCGATGTCTCGAAAGTGTTCCAGGGGATCCTCATGATCACGCCGTCAAAATGTCTCGACGCCGACATCATGAACCGCCTGTGGGTGCATGAAGTCACGCGTGTATTTCAAGACCGTCTCAACAATTTCCCCGACCAGAAATGGTATGAAGAGCTCGTGTGCTCGCTGCTCTCGCGGAACTTTGCGTGCAACTGGCCCGCCGAAGTGCTCTTCCACTCACCTTGTCCGCTCACGTTTGGCGATTTCTTCAAACCCGGGACGCCCACACCTCTGTACGAATACTGCAACGACATCTCCAAGATCACAAAGATCATGGACGATTTTCTCGAAAACTATAACGTCTCGTTCGCCAACAAGATGAATCTGGTGTTCTTCCGGGACGCGATCGGCCACTTGGCGCGTCTCGCGCGTGTCCTGCGCCAGCCGCGAGGCAACGCAATGCTCATCGGCGTTGGGGGTAGTGGGAAACAGTCGCTCGCGCGACTCGCAAGTTTCATGGTCGAAGCCAAGTGCGCGCAGATCGAGATCACGCGCGGCTATGGCACGAACGAGTTCCACGAAGACCTCAAGAAGCTCATGATCTCGGCGGGCGTGGGCGGTGTTTCCACGGTGTTTCTGTTCACTGACAGCCAGATCGTCGAAGAGAGTTTCCTCGAAGACATTAACAATGTGCTGAACAGCGGCGAAGTGCCAAACCTGTTCCCACAGGACGAAATGGATCGGATTGTGGCGGACATGCGGCCGGTCGTCAAGGCTTTGGAGCTCCCCGAGACGCGAGACAACTGCATCGCGACGTTTATAGACCGGGTGCGCAGTTGTTTGCATATCGTGCTGGCCATGTCCCCGGTCGGCTCGGCGCTTCGAGTGCGTTGTCGAGCGTTTCCATCACTGATCAACTGCTGTACAATCGACTGGTACATGAACTGGCCCAAGGAGGCACTGCAGTCTGTAGCAGATCGGCTGCTTGCGAACGTGGCGCTGCCCTCGGAGGACGTGCGTACCGCGCTGGTAGACATGTGCTCGATCGTGCACACGACGTCGAACGATTTCGGCGACGAGTTTCTCTCGCAGTTGCAGCGCCACGTGTACACGACTCCGAAGAGCTACTTAGACCTCATCAGCCTCTACCTCAAGATGCTCCAGGAGAAGCGCGCGGTGGTGCAGACGATCAAGAGCCGCATGGAAGTGGGCGTGAAGAAGCTCGAGGAGACCAACGGCATCGTCGATTCGCTCAAAACCGAGCTGATCCAGTTGCAGCCGATCTTGCAGCAGAAAGCTATTGAAGCCGAAGAGCTCCTGAAACGTGTGTCCGTTGACCAGAAAGCGGCTGCGGTCGTGCGAGAGCGGGTCTCACAGGACGAAGCCGTGGTCGCAAAACAAGCGGAAGAAGTGTCGATCGTCCAGGCGGATGCGCAGAAAGACCTGGACGTCGCGATGCCTGCGCTCAGCAATGCGATCAAGGCGCTCGACAGTTTGTCGAAGAGTGATATTACGGAGGTGAAATCGTTCGCCAAGCCCCCCGAGGCGGTCGAAACGGTTATGAACGCGGTGTGTCTACTGCTGAACGAGAAGCAGAGCTGGGACGCCGCGAAGAAAGTGCTGAGCGACGTGACGTTCCTCGACCGCCTCAAGAACTTTGACAAGGACAACATCCCTGCCGCCACACTGAAGAAACTTGGCAAGAGTGTCTCGGACCCGGGCATGTCGGTCGAAGTAGTCTCTAAAGTGTCGCGCGCCGCGACGTCGCTCTGCATGTGGGTGCACGCAATGGACGTGTACTCGAAAGTGGCGAAGGAGGTCGGGCCGAAGAAGGAGAATTTGGAGCGCATGAACCAGATGCTTGCAGACGCGAACGCAGTGCTACAGGAAAAGCAGAATGAGCTGCGGCTCGTGAACGAGAGCGTCGCGCGGCTGGAGAAGCAGTGCAAAGACACGGTCGACGAAAAGGACAAGCTCGCGCACGACGCTGCGATCACCGAGAAGCGCCTCGTGCGTGCTGAGAAGCTCATCTCGGGGCTGTCGGTCGAAGGCGCGCGCTGGAAAGAGAGCGTCGCGCTCCTGAGCGAATCCATCCTCGCGCTCATCGGCGACACGTTCCTCGCCGCAGCGTGTATCTCCTACTATGGCCCTTTCACAGGAGGCTTCCGCGCGAGGATCATTGAGAAATGGGTCGGGTCGACGCAGCAGTTGGGCATCCCGTGTTCGCAGAACTACAGTCTGTCCAACACTTTGGGAAGTCCCGTGGAGATCCGCGACTGGCAGCTGAATGGCCTGCCGACCGACTCGACATCGGCAGATAACGCGATTCTCGTGACCCGTGGCGAGCGCTGGCCGCTGATGATCGACCCACAGGGCCAGGCGAACAAGTGGATCAAGAAAATCTCGGGAGCGGCTCGTCTGGAAGTGACCAAGATGACGAACGCCAACTTGCTGCGCTCGCTTGAGACATGTATTCGCAACGGCAAAGGGCTACTGATCGAGGACATCGACGAGAATCTGGAACCATCACTCGAGCCGATTCTCCAGAAGGCAATCTTCAAACAGGGTGGGCGGCTTCTGATCCGTCTCGGTGACTCGGATGTGGACTACGACCCGTCTTTCAAGCTGTTCCTCACGACGAAGCTACCAAACCCGCACTACTTGCCGGAGGTGTACATCAAAGTGACGGTAATCAACTTCACAGTCACGATGGACGGGCTCGAGGACCAGCTTCTGGGCGACGTCGTGCGTGCGGAAAGACCGGACATTGAGGAGAAGAAGAACCGGCTCGTGGTGACTATGGCACAGGACAAGCGGCAGCTCAAGGAGATCGAGGACCGCATCCTCAAGCAGCTCTCCGAGTCCTCCGGGAACGTGCTGGACGACCAGGACCTCATCGACACGCTCCAGTCGTCGAACGCGACGTCACGGATCATCAAGGAGCGCGTGCTCGAGTCTGAGAACACGGAGATTGAGATCAACCGCGCGCGCGAAGAGTACCGCGGCGTCGCGACCCGTGGCTCGATCATCTACTTTGTGGTCGCGAACCTGGCGCTGATCGACCCGATGTACCAGTACTCGCTGCCGTTCTTCCAGCGGCTGTTCAACATTTGCTTTGATGAAGCACCAAAGTCCGACAACCTGCAGAAACGGCTGAGCACACTTATCACGTTCCAAACGCGGTACATCTACGTGAATATCTGCCGCGGGCTCTTTGAGATCCACAAAGTGCTCTTCTCGATGCTCATTTGCTGCAAGATCATGCTGTACTCCGGCAAGGTCTCACAACGAGAGTGGTCGTTATACCTGCGGGGAGCTACGGGCACCACAGATCACAGTGGTCAACTCAAGAACCCGAGTCCAGACCGCATCTCAGAGCTGCAGTGGGACCTACTCACTGAGCTTGAGACTGTCGTCACTGGATACAAAGTGTCATCTACAGAATCTGGCGAGGAGAAACAGGAAGTATACGGGTTCAAAGGCATTTGCATGTCCATGACAACGCAGTGGAGCGAGTGGCTCGTGTGGATCAAGGATCCGGCGTTCCTGACAATCCCGTGTCCCGACGGGTACGCAACCATGCTCAACGCTTTTCAAAAAATGCTGATTGTCAAGGGACTGGCCGAGGAGAAAGTGCCCCAGTCGATCCTGCGCATGATCGCAGTAGAAATGGGCGACGAGTTTAGCAAACTCGCGCCGCCGTCTATGGAAGAGATTTACAACGACACAGACCGCAAGACGCCGTGCATCTTTGTGCTCTCAGCTGGTGCCGACCCGACGGGGATGCTGCTGCGCTTTGCGAAGGAGATGGCGTTCATCGACCGGCTGCACTTGATCTCGCTTGGTCAGGGGCAGGGGCCACGCGCCGAGAAACTCATCGAGACGAGCCAGGGCACTGGGGACTGGGTGCTGCTCCAGAACTGCCATCTCGCGAAGTCGTGGATGCCGAAACTGGAGAAGCTCGTGGAGGACCTCGCGCAGCGCACGGATGACGAGTGTGTGACCACGTTCCGGTTGTTCCTCACGAGCTTCCCGGCTGCGTATTTCCCCGTCACCGTGCTTCAGAATGGCATTAAGCTCACGAACGAGCCGCCCAAGGGTATTCGCGCCAACCTCGTGCGCTCGTTCAACACTTTGATCACAGAAGACGTGCTCGAGGCGTTCAAGCACCTGGGCAACTTTGACAACGGCCTCCCGAAGGACATCGGCTGGAAGAAAATGCTCTGTGGACTCACTTTCTTCCATGCGATCATCCAGGAGCGGCGCAAGTTCGGTCCACTCGGCTGGAATATCAAGTACGAGTTCAACGACACGGACTTGGAGACCTCGCTGGCGAGTCTAAAGAAGTTTTTAGAAGAGCAGCCGCTGATCCCCTGGGACGCGCTTCGCTACGTCACGGGCCAGATCAACTACGGCGGACGCGTGACGGACGACTGGGACCGACGGTGTCTGACCAGCATCCTCGACAATTTCTACACACACGACGTGCTCGTGGACGGCTACGCGTTCTCGGCATCGGGCAACTACTACGTGCCGCTTGTGCTCACACATCCAAAATTGCTCGAGTACTTGAATGCACTACCAGCGCTGGACAACCCTGAGCTCTTTGGCATGCACGAGAACGCCAACGTCACGTACGAGCGCAACGAGAGCGCCAACATGACGCGCATCATCCTGAACCTCGAGCCGCGCGACAGTGGCGGAGGCGGCGGAAAATCCAACGACCAGCGGGTACTGGACCTCGCGAGCTCGATTCAAGAGAGTCTGCCGCCGAATCTGTCGGTCGAAGATGCGGGGCCGACGACGTTCAAGACGCGCAATGTCGCTGGCACGGTCGTCATGGACTCGCTCGCGACCGTACTCGGCCAGGAGCTCGTCAAGTTCAACACGCTGCTGAACCGCATGCGCTCGTCGCTCGTGGACATCCAGAAGGCGATCAACGGACTCATCGTGATGTCCTCGGACCTGGACAACATGTACACGGCTTTCCTGAACGGCAAGCTCCCGCAGATCTGGGCTCAAATGAGCTTCGCGTCGCTCAAGCCTCTCGGTTCGTGGGTGAAAGACCTGCTCGAGCGTGTGATGTTCTTCCGGCAGTGGCTGCTCCATGGCGAGCCCGTGGTGTTTCAGCTCAACGTGTTCTTCTTTCCCCAGGGGTTCATGACCGGCACGCTACAGAACTTTGCGCGCAAGTACCAGACCGCAATCGACTCGCTCGCGTTCACGTTTGCGGTCATGGACGTGGACAGCGCGGACGAGATCATCGAAAGCCCGCCGGATGGGATATACGTAGACGGCCTTTGGCTCGAAGGCGCGCGCTGGTCGCCTTCGCACGCACGGCTCGAGGATGCGCGACCCGGCGAGATGTTTTCGTCCATGGCGATTGTGCACTTCCTGCCCGCGGCCGATGTCGTGCGAGCCAAGGGCGAGTATCCGTGTCCAGTGTACAAGACCTCGGTACGCCAGGGGACGCTCTCGACTACGGGTATCTCGACCAATTTTGTCATCGCCGTGTACCTCCCGACCGAGAAGAAGCCCGCTTACTGGGTCATGAACGGCGCCGCGTTCCTGCTCAATCTCAACTCGTAAGCCTTTGCTGCTTGCATCTTTGTCGTCTTTGTAGCAAAGAGGAGAGAGGACCGCCAAGGATACTACTGTCTGTGGGAAAGAAGACAGGCAGGCAGACAGATAGACAGACAGCCCAATCCAGTTCAGTTTCGAGTGTTCTTCTGAGCGAGAGATGGCTACACTCCCATTTACCGGTAGACAGAGACCCACGCTGTCATTGCCAAAGTAAGGCTTTCACGTCACCTCCAAATGACCTCTTTGTGTTCTAGAGAGCTACGACGGATGCAGAAGCAACCACCAACCGCACGCCCTTGCTTGTCAAAATGTCGTGAGCATTCATCTTTTTATCATATATAGGACACCAACTTTTTTGCTTTCGTCTCCCGTTCGTTCTCTCTCCGCCAACAAACCATTCTCGTCTACTACCGTACTTTCTTCTCTTCTCACTGTTTCTCGTTGTTTCTCTTGTTTTCTCTGTAAAGTTCATTTTGCAAATGCCTACGCTATTCCACCCGCCAGGTCAGCCGTCTCGATCTCTCTGTGCTTCCTATTCCAGCCTCGCCGTCGTCGTGGTCGCCTGCTTTCTTCTGATCGTTCATTCGTGTTGGCTCATGTCTCTCAAATTCGTACTCGTCCAAGAAAAGCCTTCGCCACAGAAATACTCGCCTTGGGAAAACGGAGTCTCGTTGTCGATCGTCTCACGCCAATAGTGAGGTTGGATACGTCAGCCAGCCCGAACACATAGGAAGACAGTAGCAGCCTCATTCACCACCCATTTATAAAGAATCGGCCATGGCGATCGTCGACGGACGCACGGGGGACATGAACATACTATCGCGGCTCGACATGGTGAGCGTCGAGATACTCTCGCGCGACTCGGCGCTGTACGAGCGCTCGCCGCTTGCGCGCTTCGTCTTGCGCTTGTACACGACTGTGTCCTTGTCCATGCGGATGCCCCACTGGAACTCGTCTGCTTTCGTCACGACCTCGAGGAACTCGTTCAGCTTCGCGATGCGGTCGATAATCAACTGGTCCGAAAAGAAGCCTGTGAGCGACTGGGTCTGCAGTTCTGGGATCTCGTGCTCGCTCGACGGGTTCTTTGCCTTCAGTGTCGCCGCGAGATTCCTGTGAAAAATGGCATTGCGTGCACATGGCATTTTCGGTACCGAGAACACCAAATACGAGCGTGTCAGTGCGTGCCATCACAACCTAGTTGATGTATGCATAGTATACCAGCAATAAAATAAAAGACTCACAGGAATGTGCTGTATCTGTGCCAGAGCACAAGCGTGCCTCGGATATCTGTCTCAATCTGCAGCTTGTACTCGACGTACTGACGCCCTTGCTTGGTTTTGATGCGGCTAACAAACACACAGGCATAGATAGGTTAATTTCGTTAGTGACGCCATTGAAACCATACAGCCAACACAATCATACGAGCAAGGCAATACATAAAAGCAAATTCGTACCTGTCGACGACCTTGGCGTTGAGCAGCGAGATCTCGCGCATCTGGTCGATCTTGGTTTGGTACGAGTCGAGCGTCTGGCGCAGCTGCACGTGCTCTCGTCGCAGGTCCACGCTCGCGTTCTGCAGTGCGAGCGAGAGGATCGTCGCGCGCAGCTTCTCGTTCTCGTCCTCGAGGATCTTCTTCTTCTCGGTCGCCATAGCGCGCTGCATGCTGTACGTCCGCAGTGCGTCCTCGGCCTTGGCGATCTTGCTGGCCGCGTCCGCGAGCACGCGCTCGGTTCGTCTCGATGGAGTGCCCATCTTTGCTTCTTTAAATACTATGCGCCGAGTCGCCGCCACTGATGGATGAACGAGTGGATGAACGGTGCTGATATTACGCACTCACAGCCGAACGCTTCTTCTACTCGCTCTACCTCACACGTATGGAGATAGACGGATGGATGGATGGATGAAGACCGCTTCCTCACACAACACGACACCGCAGTCCGTCCAGGAAATAAGCCGTGAACGCGCCTGCCTCGTAACAAATGCACTTGCGGAAAGCGCGTGTCGATACAGCGAGAGAGAGAGAGCGAGAGAGAGATGAAGAGGCACTCGACGTCTCTCAGCTGCGCGAGCGAGTGAGGGAGAGATGGAGGAGGGGGAGGAAGGAAGGAAGGGAGCGAGTCGCGTTGTTTGGCGGTCCTCACTCGAGTGCTTGCGCTCGTTCGTTCTCCTCTGCTTTCTGCTTTCGCTTTGCCCAACTGCTGTTAGGGCGAAAATGCCAGAAAACAGCCCCCTCCCACACTGAACAACGCCACAACAGACAGAAAGAGTGGGCAGAGGCGGCGGGATGTGGCTTGTCAGGAGAACCTGCAAAACGTGGATCTAGGTTAACCTAGACGAGTCGGTCTGTAGGAGTGGATCTAGGTAGCAGGAAGTGACCGTCACTCTGCATGTTGACTTGACAAATGTATGAGCTGCGACGGTTTCAGCAATCAGGCTCTCTCCCTCATATTGGTTTCCGTTCTTCAGACTTTTGCGGCGGGCCAATCAGCGACGACATCCTGCTATATTCGGTATCGATTCGACAGGTCTGCTCGAAATGGGTTAACCCAGTCAAGTTTGAAGGTTGACCTAGAAAGCAGGAACCAATCCCAGTATTTGCAAAAGCCGGCTCTCTCTCTCGGGCCAAATGTTTTGGCTGGCTTATCGATCAATCATGACTTAATCATTCTGGTATCGCTGGCGCTCTGGGTCGGTCTATTAACCAGTCTGCAGGTGCAGACGGACCGAACAGGCCAATCCGCATCTTTCAGCTCTGCATCTACGACCGTATGCCCGTCGTCTGAGAAAAGTCACCGATTGGCGCGGAGGACGAGAGTGCGAGAGCGCAATCCCGCGCGACGCTGCAAACGCTCAACAATCTCATGATGCAGCGAGCGAGCCTTTTTCCCAAACTATTCTCTAAGTTGTCTTCCAGCAGCGTTGATACAATTTCCATGCGGCTTGATTGAAAACTGACCAAGCGCGAGTACCGGTACGCACACAAGAGTTGGCTCCCAGTTTGTTGTCACGACGTGAAGGACGACGCCACAATCACAAAAAGTGTCCATCCATCCTGTTTTGCACACACGTGCGTGAGCGAAAGAAATCGCTGCAAAGTGACGCTAAAACGCTACTCGTAGTGTCTACCGCGGTATCGTTCGTTTTGCTCCAGTAAGTTACTTTAAAGCTCGTCAAAAACGCTACCGATTTTGAAGGGATAATGCACTTTCTCTGCACGGATTTGCCATTTTATGACCTCCCAGGCTTTGTTTGTTTCGGGAGCCTCTCGAAACTAATAACGACACAACCATGTTTGCCCATTTCAATACAGATCCAAGTCAATAGCCCTGACTTGGAGTGTGTCGTTTTTCTTGTAGGCGGCTAGGGTAGTGCCTAACGTAGAAAACGACGCTAGCTACATTGAGTATTAGGCTACGAATTATCTCATATTTAGGCACTGTGTGCATCTCCAGTCAAAGTCGACGACGGGCTGTTGATTGGTTGATAAACGGCACGAACAACTGTCAGCCGTGCTTTTACACGACTTTGTAGGTCGCTCTCTAAGTTCGACTGGGTGAAAGCTTGAGCATAAGAAAATAGCCACAAAGTACACGTGAAGAAAAATATGTTTTATATCATGAAGTAGTTTGTAAACTAGGCTTCGGTGATAGAAACACGTTTTAGGATCAACAAAGTAGTTTGTAAGTAGAGTAAACTGGTGAGAAATGAATACCACCACGAAAGCTTGTACGCTTTTGACACAAAGACCGCCGCGAAGCAGGGCCACATGCAGGCACTTGAAGAGGAGCGGAATATGGAGAGCGCCATGCAGCGCAAGCGGACGCCCAAGACGCCGGCAACAGCAGTAGGCAGCGGAGGGTCGGCCCCTTTGTCTCCGAGCGGCAGCTCCTCAACGCGCACCACCACCACGACCGCCACGTTCAGCGATGATGACGAGCTCGCCTTTGATGACGACGACCTCGACGCGTTCCTCACGGACGAAGATCTGCAGGCGGCGGTCGCGGAAGAGAACGAGCGCTACGCGGAGCTCCGGCGAAAGCAGCAGCAGCTGAAGAAGAAACGTCTTGCCGGCAATAGCACCGCCTCGTGGCTACAGCGCGCACGCGATTGCTGCGCAGGACTCGCGAACCTGCGCGCAACCTATCCGAGCGTGCTGCTCGCGTTGGGCTTCGTGTGGCTGCTCGCAGCACTGTGCTGGATGCGCTGGCCGCTCTACATGCAGCTGGTCGCCGAGCCAATGGAGAAAGCGCTGAGTGCAGGCGGCAACAAGAAGCTGAAGGCTGAAATCGAGCCTCGAGTGGTTGTCGCCGCGCTGGTCGTGCCGTTTGCCATCACCGGCGTGCTCTTTTACTGGTACGAGCGTGCTTTAAAGAGCGACGATGGTGGCGCGTTCTTCGAGTGGAAACAATCGAAATGGGCGCTCTGGCTGCGCCGCCAGCGCCGCGCGCACATCGGCGTTGGCTTGGACTCGATGGACGCGCTCGCGATCGCATTATTTATGGCCGTGCAGATGAACAGCTTTGTGGGGAAGATCCTGATCGACAGGTACACGGGCAAGCTGGCCAAGTCGGGGCTCTTGTCGCGTGCCGCACGCAGCTTCGGCATGAACGGACTGTACGCTATGGTGAGTGGCTGTGCTTCATCGTACTTGCAGGTTTGTCTGACACTATGGCGCTGTGTAGGCTAACACGCAACCTTGATAACTTGCTAGATCTTGTCGATCCTGCTCGTGTCGCGCCAGTCGTTCTTTCACAAGTACCTGCACTTGTCGAGCGAGCGCGCGGCTCGGTACCACGTGTGGACTGGGAACTTCGGCGTTGTCGCGTTGCTTCTACACGGCATTCTCTACGGCGTTTACTGGATCGAGCGGGGCGAGCTGCGCGCCAAGCTGCTCCCGTGCACCAACTGCTCGGCGATCGACTCGTACAAGACGGTGCGCAACTTCTCCGGACTGGTCGCGCTCGTGTTCTTACTGACCGTCGCACTGGGCTCGATCGAGTGGATGCGCCGGCGCCACTTCCGCCGCTTCTCGCTCGTGCACTGCGTGAACGTGCTCTTTGTGCTGTTCACATGCCTTCACTACTACCCAGCGGCGTTCTGGCTCGTGCCAGGTGTGCTCGTGTACGTCTTTTACAGGGTCGTGTCGCTCTTTGGTCAGGGCAAGTCGACCGTGATCTCATCGGCGTCGCTCTCCGACAAGATCGTACAGCTGGAGCTGCGTCGAGACCCGGGGCCGGGCGATTTCCATGCGGGTCAGTACGTGTATATCAAGGTGGACGAGATCAGTCGCAACGAGTGGCACCCATTCACGATCAGCTCGAGTCCGCTCAAGAACCGGTACGCGTTTCACTTAGACGCGAAAGTGCAGGGTCGATTCACGCGCGAGCTGCTCGAGCTGATCAAGAGCCACCGGCTGACGACCGTCAAAGTGGACGGATACTATGGCTCGGCGATCCGGACGTGCACGCACATGGTCTTTGTGGCCGGCGGGAGCGGCATGACTCCGTTCCTGAGCTTCCTCGAGCACCTGCAGCTGCGCTCCGAGATGATGATGGAGCCATCGTCGTCACTCTCCAATGAGGAAGAGGAAGACAAAGTATTCCCGAAGACGCTCTGGGTCATCTGGACCTGCCGCGACATTGAGCTCCTGGAGGCGTACGCTGAGCTGCTGGAGTTGGTCAAGAAATCGACGCGCTGGAAAACCAAGATCTGGCTGCACCTCACTGCGTCTGTCGACGATGAGGACGATGAAGAAAGCCAGGAGCTGCGCGAATCGACATCATCGTCATCAGATCATGTCTCACGCGTCAAGAAGTTCTTCCCGTCGTCCATGCACCGCCACGCGTACTCTAGTGCTTCGCACCTGGCACCGCTCGTGACATTCCTCGGCGCTTGTTGCGGCATGGCGCTGTGCATGTACCTTGTATACGTGGACAGCGCGATCGGTCAGGTCTGGTGGCTCAAGCGCGTGCTGCTGCTGCTCGCGTGCGTGGCCGGTGCTGCGCTTGGCGGCAGTATGGTTCTCATCCTCTGTCGCATTGCCCTTCGAAAGGCGAATGAAGACAAGGACGGCGGCATGGGTTCGGCGATGACCGAGCTCGAGTTTGCCGGTCTGGACATGTCGAGTCCCGTGGCGCCGCAGACGCCGAGAAGGTACCCGACGCCGACCGCGTCCGTGCTGAGCCGCAACTTCTCGGTAGCACCGACGCGACCGGACCTAAAGCAGCTGGTGTGCAGCATCCATAGCGAGATTCAAGAGAACTTTGGCATGAGCGCGGACGTGGGGGTCTTCGTGAGCGGCCCCGCGGGGCTACAGTCGGACGTGCTGCGCCACGCGCGCACCCTCCACTCACCCCTGCTCGCAGTACACCAGAAATCCTTCACCGTGTGAAACGGGTGGATAGCACAGACAGAGGAGCTCTTCAACATGGACGGACAGCAGTTCTTCAACTTGTGCACCACACCAGTCATACCGATCTGTGAGAGCGCGCTTGTTGGTAAAGGACGTGCAGAGATCATTTGAGATCGGTGGATATGCATGCGCCACAGCAGGGATATCCAGCGCGTGAGTAACAACGACATCTTTGCGTTCTTGGCACAGAGTTCAGCGAAATGCATAGTACCTGTCACTTTTCCAAACGATCAGCATCGGATCGAATGAATCGGCACTCGTATCAAGAATATCGATCTGTGGACTCCATGTAGACGGCAGGCGGGTCAACAATCACTTCGCGCGTACATATCGCAGTAGCGGACGTTATGCGTCCTATACGCGTAAGGTAACATGCGTATGTACTCTCACACACGCACACACACACTTGCGCGTGGGCATGAGCTTGACGCATTTGCAATTTGTGATGGACGGACACAGGATGCAATTGCTGTTTGTCGATGTTGAAGCGAAGCCACATTTGAGACAGATCCACCGCCAAGGGATTTTTTTGTATTTTGCTCAAACTTGCTTGGCTGTTTGTGTAAAATAAATATACATGGGTCGGCTCAATTCAGCTTCTGTCCTCGATTTTCAAAAGGATGTGCGATACAACTTCACAAGCAACTATTTGACTGGCTTCATGTTTTGGAAATAGGATAGAACGACAAGCAAAAAGTACCCACCTAGACAAACTGAATCAAAGATTGAGCGAACAAACAAAGTTCGAGACATCATCTGCAGCAACAAGTACGATCGAAAATGTAGATGTATCCTGTATTACTCAGTCGATTTTCCCCGCAGAACCTTGATGAAACGGACAATCTCAAAACAAGGGGTAGGGTATTGTATAGCTTGAGTTGTGCAGCGGACTCTCCGTTTAGGATATTTATTTTATGCATATTATATAACTTGCATACTGGATTTACTCTGGGTGACGTCCCAGGCTGGTGTACGTTTAGAGGGCCGTGGCCAGCGTAAATGAGCAAATACCGTCGCCCAACTCATCGTTAGCATAGAGGGGATGGCCACTGACCGAATAACACACAGTAGACGAAATAATGTGTCGTCGCCGCCCTCGAGCGCGAGATAATGTTGTCACGCTTGACGAAGGTGGTGGGTGAATTGGCACATCGAACTGCTTTCAATGACTCGGAGCTTCGTGTCGTTTCACAAACAGTGTTCTCTTTCAGCATGTTTCGCTCGTGCCATGCATACGAAAGAGTTGACACTCGTCAGTGTTAGCGTTCGGATGACTGCGCTCGAGCACGCGATAACCAGTGAATTTGAATAGAACGTGCATCGAATTCTTCGACGGGGTTTTCTTTCAGCATGTGCCGTTCCTGCATACAAGTACACCCATGCAAATAGAGAGTTTCTATTGTAAAGTGTTGCTCCGCCTACCCCTCGCTGCGAAAACAGTTGTTGTGCAGTTGTCTTTGTCGTTACTTTGTACCTTCATTTTGGCTCACAAATGCGCATCTGCGAGCCAACAGCTCAAATTCATTCGCCAAAAACGGGAGCAGCTCCCCTCATCCCTCTCCTGATTGGTTCAAACCCAGCTGCAGATGTGCTAGGGGTCGGTTCTCATCTCAAAAGGGGGAGAGAGAGGGGAAGGGAACGATCGTCTTCTTGCTGGCTCGCTTTTTGTGTTTCCCTTTTGTTTGGAGTCAGAGCGTCTTGTCGTCTGCCTGCCTCCCAAGAGAGCAAAGCCCAGCCGTCCCTTCCGTTGCTTGTCCGCAAAAGCCCACACGCCCGCCCCCTCCCGCGGCAACTCTCTCTCTTACGCCTGTTGCGCGCTCGTCGAGAAGAAGAGAAGCAGGCAGCGGAAGAGAAGCCACAGTTCGCGCCCGCGCCTGAGAAAGAAAGCAACACGCCACGCAAGCAGGCGGCGCTTCTCTACTTATCTCTCCTATTTGACTATTGATCTACGCGCCTCATTCGCGTCTGTGGGAAGCAAGAGACGACACTAGTTAGCAGTCAGTTCAGCATGGCGGACGAACAGATCGAGAATGGCGCTGGCGGCCTCGTCGACGGCAGCGCGAGCGTCTGGGTGCCGCACGACCAGCTCGTGTGGAAGCGCGCCGTAGTGCTGCGCAAGCTCGACGACGGTCTGCGTGCCGAGGTGCGCCTCGAGTCGAATACCGACGGCGAATACCACAAGGACGACGGCCTCGTCAAGGTCGTCAGCATCCCCGAGATCTCCAAGATGGCTGGTGCGTTTCCCCTTCCTCTTTTGTCTCCCCCTTCGTTATTGGTGTGTGTGTACTCACCCCCCCCCCTCCCCTGTATGAATGCTACGATGAAACAGGTGAGGTGTCCGACCAGGCGATGCCGATCTGTAACGTGTTCACCGCTGCCGGCGTGGACGACATGTGCACGCTCAACCACCTTCACGAACCGGCGGTGCTGCGCAACCTGGAACTGCGCTTCGCCCAGAAGATGCCGTACACATACACTGGCCAAATCTGTATCGCCGTGAACCCGTACCAGTGGCTTGACCTCTACGGAACGGTACGTGATTGATGTTATCTAATACGATGCTTGGTTTACCGTTCTATGTAGAATGGACACTAACCGAGTGCCGCTACAAATGAATTCTCCACCTTCTCTATAGGACCTCTACCATCAATACCTGGAGCGCCCTCGCGAGTCCCTCGACCCGCACCCGTTTGCGCTCTCGGCAACATCGTACACGGACATGAAGCGCAGCCAGGTCGACCAGAGTATCCTCGTGAGTGGCGAGTCTGGCGCAGGCAAGACGGAAACCGTGAAGATCATGATGAACCACCTCGCGTCGATCTCTGGCGGCGGCGACCGCGGCACGCTCGTCATCGACCAAGTGCTCAAGTCGAACCCGCTCCTGGAATCGTTCGGTAACGCCAAGACCAAGCGTAACGACAACAGTAGTCGCTTCGGTAAATTCGCGCAGCTGCAATTCGACCCTCTCGGCTCGCTCGTCGGCGCGCGTTGCGAGACGTACTTACTCGAGAAAAGCCGTGTCGTCGGTCAGACCGCTGGCGAACGTAACTACCATATCTTCTACCAGATCTTCCGACTCGCGGAAAGCCGAAAGAGCGAGCTGCGTCTCGATGGCGATGTCGCAAACTACAAGTACGTGCGCGTCGGCGCGGACACGGAACTCACCGGTATCGATGACGTCCAGTGTTTGAAGGAGACCCAAGAAGCGATGGACATCATTGGTATCACCATCGAAGAGCAGAACGCGATTTTCGAGATCGTCGCTGCGATCTTGAACTTGGGCGAAGCGAACTTTGTGCAAGGCGCCTCGGAAGAGAAGAGTCACGTTCAGAACGAAGAAATTGTGCAGAATGTGGCGCACCTTGTGCAGACCGATGTCGAAGCTTTGCGCAGCGTCCTATTGGAACGCTCGATCACGGCAGGCTCCGAGTCGTACACGATCCCGCTCAACAGCGAGCAAGCCACTGACCTTCGTGACGCGCTCGCCAAGGGCATTTACACGCAGCTGTTCGACTGGTTGGTGCACCGTATCAACAAGGCGATCTGCTCGACTCGCAACGTGCAGACGCACATCGGTCTGCTGGATATCTTCGGTTTCGAATCGTTCGAGACGAACGGATTCGAGCAGCTCTGCATCAACTACGCCAACGAGAAGCTCCAGCAGAAGTTCAACAGCGATGTGTTCAAGGTGGTACAGCAGGAGTACATTGAAGAAGACATCCCTCTCACGTTAGTGACGTTCGAAGATAACCAGCCTATCTTGGATCTGATCGAAGGTCGCATGGGCATTGTGAGCCTTCTGAACGAAGAAGTGCTTCGTCCTCAAGCGAGCGACATCACTTTCGTGAGCAAGGTGGTGGACGCCTTCGGTGACCACCCGAACATCGAGAAGAGCAAGTTCAACCAGATGCTGTTCACGATCCGTCACTACGCCGGCGATGTTGCGTACAACGGAAATGGTTTCCTGGAAAAGAACAAAGACACGCTTCCAACCGATATGGCCCAGCTTCTACAGGGCAGTTCGAGCAAGGTGATTGCTGGCATCTTCACTCCACAAGAGGCTATGGCGGAGCGTAAGTCAGGTGGAGCTGCGGCGCGCAACAACCGAGGCAAGCAAGGCCGTCAGCAGAAGGGTTTCTTGGTCGGCAACACGATTGCCGGTGGTTTCCGCAAGCAGTTGGGCGAGCTGATGGAAACGATCAACAAGACGGCGTCTCAGTACGTGCGTTGCATCAAGCCAAACGCGAACAAGAGCCCTGACGAGTTCGACCGCATGATGATTGTCGAGCAGCTCCGTTGCGCTGGTGTGATTGCTGCTATCCGCATCAGTCGCGCTGCGTTCCCTAACCGTCTTCCTTTGGCGGAGTTCCAGTCGCGCTTCCAGATCATTTGTCCATCGTCTCTGCGTGACGCCACCCCTTCGGACATGGTCGTCGGCCTGCTGAAGGAACTTTTGCCAGAGGCTGCTACGAACACGAAGAACAGCAAGTTCGCTGTGGGCAAATCCAAGGTGTACTTCAGCTCGGGTTTGCTGCAAAAGCTGGAGGACCGACGAAATGCGATTCTGAAGAACCACGCGATCAAGATTCAGAAGACGATCCGAGGCTATGTCCACCGCAAGCACTTCATTGCGCTACGTGCTGCGTCGGTCAAGGTGCAAGCGTTCAGCCGTGGCGGTTTCGAGAAGATTCGTTTCAAGAAACTGCGCGCTGGTGTGACCAAGATTCAGGCGCACCACCGTGGCCGCAAGCAGCGTGTGGCTTTTGCCGAGCTGGTGGTCAAGGTGCGACGGGAGCGACAGATTGCGCTCGAGCGCGAGCGTCAACTGGAGCGTGAACGCGATCTTGAACGCCAGCGCGAGCTCGAGCGTGAGCGTCAACAGCGACAGAAGGAGATGGACGAGATGGAGATGCTCGCGGATCCTCAGCCGGTAAGAGTCGCGTTATGTGTTCTTGATCGGTTTATTTTTGTCTGCATTACTAAGGGGGACTTTGACGTAGGAGCCTGTGGAAGATGACTGGAGTGAAGAGAGCGACAAGGAAGACCAAGGTATGTTGCCGTGATGCTGGTGTGGTGCTCACTTACCACGACCATGAAGCTAACTATCTTTTTCTCCTCTTTCTAACTCCAGGCCCTGTGTCTCCAAGAACCCTTCGCGCGCTCACCGAGGCTGCTGAAAAGGTCGCTGAAGCTGAATCTGCTGCTCGTGACGCGAAGCAGGCTGCTGAGACTGCTCTCGAGCTGAACCGTGAGCTCGTTGCGCAAAACGACCGCCTCCGCGCGACGCTGTCGTCCAACGTCGCTGAATACGCGGATGCGGAGCTTCTCCGCGAGAACGAGCGCTTGAAGCAGCAGGTGTTGCAGCTGCAGACCAAACTGGTTCGTTCCCAGGAAGTGTCGCTCATCTCCGCGCGAGTGGTGGACAGCCGCATCACGTACCGGGAAGGACGCCAATTCGTGGAGTACAAACTCCAGATCGAGACGAACACCCGCGGGACGTTGTACGTGTGGCACCGCTACAGCACGTTCCGTAACCTCGCGGCCACATTGCAGACGAAGAACGGATACAAGCGCAAGGAGATCCCGGAGCTGCCGAACAAGCAGCTTTTCGGCAACTTTTCCGAGAAGATCATCCAGGAGCGCGTCGCGAAGCTGAACCAGTTCCTGGAGGCTGCGACGAACGCCGAGTACTTGCAGTGGGGCATCCGCGTGGACCAGGATACCTGTGTTTATAAGCGCCGCGTCAAGTCCGCGAACTCGTCGTCGCGCGACAGTATTATCTCGACGGCGTCGACCGCGAACTCCTCCCCACGCGCGTCGTCGCGTCTCTCTATGAAGTCGTTTAGTTTCCGTCGCGGCAGCACTGCTGGTAATTAAGTAGCAGCAGCGTGTATGAGTATCCTGATTGAGTGGTGATACATTTTCCCCTGAGCAATTAGATTGGGCGAAAAAGAAGAAAAAGACGAGCGAGCGAACGAGCACGAGCTGAAGAAAAACAACGAAACAACGAACACGAGAGGGAAGACACAGGAAGCGACGATTTATTTCATTCACACACACAAATACAAGTTGATGTCAAAGTTTTGCAATTTGAGAAGCGTTTGGTTAGTCTTGTGAGAATTGCTGGTGGCGCGTTGCCGCAGGCTTGCCAACAAAGTGTGTGGAGCTTCAGCGCGTAGACACTCAGGCAGATAGATGAACGAAAAAGCTATCTGCGCCATCAAAAGCAGATCAAAGAATATGAAAAGCACCGCTTGGTTCTGTTGCGATCTACCTCTAACACGCGAGGTTGCTGCCTTCAATCTCAGCTACAGCACAGGAAATGGGCGATGTGTGGCATGGTCGGCCAACTTGGCAGCGAGCAGCAAATGGTCTCGAGAGCCAGGGCGTCGCCTTCCTCAAGCCACTCAACTTCAGCCTTGGAGACAATCTTGGCGATTCGACGAGCAGCTTCGGCACAACTGATATCTCCACGTGCTTTTTGCTGGTGATTCGTTCAACCAAGTCGAGATACTTGTCCCAGTCGTCCAAGGAGAACTCTAGCTGTCCGTTGATCGCCAGAAACTGCCTAAGCACAACACAGACTTGGCTTACCGGTGCGGAGCGCTTGATTTGGTTCCGCGCGTAGTAGGTAAACTGGATGGGGTGAGCTTTCATGCATTCTTTTGTGACTCTGCTACGAAGAGCTACTGTCATGTCGTTGAGTGCGTGGATCTCCCAACTCGCTCTCTCGTTGATTTCCAAACGAGTTACTCTTTTTTGGAGCTCATTATTCTCGTTGCGAAGATCGACGATGTTCACTCGAAGCACAGTGTTGTCCTTTCGGAGCTCGAGGTTGTCCTCTCGAAGTTTTGCAGTCTCCTTCAAATTTTTCGATCTGGGCAACGATTTCGCGCTTTTTTTCATCGATCTCTTCGTTCAGCTTGGCAACAGCCTCACTCAAGTCTTTGACAAACTTGTTGGACTGTCGAATGCTGGGGATGGCGTCGTGGCTCGCTCTGAAGGTGGCAGTGGCGCATGCGGCGACGAAGACAGTCCCGGAGATGACAACGAAGCTCGCAGCGGCGAAGGCGCCACAGGAGATGAAGCTCGCGAAGAAAGTCGTTGTTGCTCGCTCAGTTCTTTTTTTGCCATTCCTCTTTCTTTGGTCTTCGACCAGCGCTCCGGCTCGACTTCAGTTGGGACAGATTCATAACAGCGGGGCCGTGACTGTTCTCACCGCCGCCGCCGCCGTTGTGGCTCACATGGGGGATCGAGGTGTGTGTGTTGCCTGTCTTGGTGCCCGTCTTCAAGAGTCTCTTCTCTTCGCCTCTTGGCATTGTTGTCGTCTGATGGGCGAAGGCGGCGGTGATGGCTTTTTCCTGTGTGCTCGGTGCTTGTGGTGGTCTTGAGCCTGCAAATTCCGCAATGACTGCACCTTTCAGAACGGCAACTTCGACAGGAAACTCCTTTCCTTTCAGGCTGTGAGTGTTCGCCTTCCACGTAGAACGAAGTACCGCATTTCCTCTACAACTTCACCGTCGATTTATCCTGTGATCTCGATGCAATCGACCGCGACAAGCTACGACACGCGTCTGTGCTATCGATCCTGGAGTGCGAAACTTCGTAACTGTGTACGACCCAGACGGTCGAACATTTAGCGTGAGCGAATATCGCTTTAAGCATGTGGACGCATTGAAGTCGAAACTCAGTGCATTAGCGGAGAAGAAGATCCTCCAAGCCAGCGCCGTAACAAACACGACGGTCAAGACCACGACCCGCACAGAGCTGTTGCTCCGCTGGCAACGTTATCGGTTACGAAGGAAAACCCGGTTCACCCTTCGACGCATCATCAGAATGATCCGGGACATGCACCACAAGGTCTCGAGCTGGTTGTCGGCCAACTCCCACGAGGTTCTCCTACCAGCATTCCAGACCTCTGAGATGGCGCAAAAGTACAACCAGAGCGCGGCAAAAGACTCTGCAGCCACGGTTCAGCCTGCTGGAGCGCGACGCAAGCTGTCAAGTCCTTCCGTGCGCGCGATGATGGCTCTATCCCACTTCAGGTTCAAGAACCTTCTACAATACAAAATGGAGAAGCTTCAAAAGAGTTCAGAGTGGGCGATCGATCTACATAATAGTCTTTCTGCCAACTGGATCACTGACTGTGTCCCTATGACTGTTGTTTAATACTTCAGCACATCCACGCACGACGTGAAGACCGACGTCACGGGTGGTTCCGATCCGAATACTGAGCGAGGTCCACGCCAGCAGCAGCTTAAGTATAGCTAGTGGTGGTGATGGTGTCGAATGAGCTTGCGCACCAGGAAAAGCGCTTCTTGTTCCCCCTGGCTCTGTTTCTGCGTTTCTTCGTGCTTACACTCTCCACCGACCACTTCACCACTGCTCTTTGGCTCTAGGGTTGACATCTGACGTTTGTGTTTGTGATGATGACAAAATCTCTTCGTCATGGTTGAATGGGGCTCACGTTTGCGAGCCTCGATGGTGGTGTCAACAAGTGCCAAGCGATAGGTATTTTTTGTCTCAGACACCATGCGTGTATGTAATACTCGTCAACGCGCCAGTGTACGCATGAGGGTGTGACTAATGATTGGAGTGAAGAGATACTTTAGGTTGCTGTATTCGACTTGTATCGGAGAGCGGGGGTACAATTAAAAACGTCACGTTGCACTCGTTATTCACTTCAATTTACGGTACATTTTTTTTATTATACCCCCATCACCCCAAAATGATCTCTGTGTTGTACTTATTTTTTGTATGAAATGCAGACAACAACCGCTTGACCAATCAGAGATAGCCCCGTCTCTGGTACCGAGTATCAAAAGTATCAAAACTTTCTGACTCTGCGCACTGACTACTCACTGCTTGGCCAATTGCACGAGTCCTCAGTATCCAAACTCACAGTCAATCGACTGAATGGAAGCACAGCACGATCCGATATAGGCGATCTAAACTCCTGGTAAGCACCCAGTCGACGCGAATGCACGAGCCACAACACGACGACCGGCAACGGCCAGACCGACCGGCGCTGGCTGTCAGGCAGTAACAGACACACAGTAGCATTACAGCTGGCTGGTTTACCACACCGGCGTCAGCATCAGCAATGCGCCAAGTGCCCCTTACAATCCGTCCGTCATTCATTGAGCATTGCACATTGCACACTGCACTCTTGAACTTGCTTCCGAGCCCTCAGTCCTCAGCCCCAAGCTCCATCTCGACTCTCCAAGCAAAGATGCAGGTGACGCCATCCGCAGACTCCGTCGCGACCCACCAGCGGGTAAGACTCTACGACGCGCCACCGCCGCCGCCGCTGCGACGAGCCACAACGACCGATGACGCGTTCGTGAGATTGCCCACCGTGTACACCGATCAGCCCAGGGATAACGGTGAGGTGTATTTCTCGAGCGTGCAGGTGGTCGACAGCCGCATCAACTATTCGGACGAGGGCCGACGCTTTGTCGAGTACAAGCTCGAGATCGACACGGACTCGCGGGGCGTACTCTACGCCTGGCACCGGTACAGCATGTTCCTGGATCTGGTCTACATGCTGCAACTCCGAGACGGGTACCAGCGCCGCGGCAGCATGCCCAAGCTGCCCAGCAAGCGCATCTTTGGCAACTTCGCCGAGGCGACGATCAGCGCGCGCGTCGAGAAGCTCAACGAGTTCCTCGCGGCGGCCACCGGCCCCGAGTTCCGCGAGTGGGGCATTCGCGTGGACAACGGCACGTGCGTGTACATGCGCAGCGCCAAGTCATCCGGCTCGCGCGACAGCATGACGTCGAACGCGTCGACCACGACCACGGGATCGTCGCCAAGACGGCAGCTCTCGCGCAGGTTCTCGCTCAAGTCGTTCAGCTTCCGTCGAGGGAGCACAGCCAACTGAGGAGTAGAGGAAGAAAAAGAAAGCAGAGAGTAGTCGCGCGCGCGATCTTTAGGATGCGAATGAATATGAGCGCGCAGCTAGATAGGGGAAACAGAGAGACAAGGCTGATGAATGATAAATGACGGTGAAGATGAGTTATAAAGGCACACGTTTACATACAGCGAACGACATATTTGTGAACGCGTTTTACCAAATGCTTTTGAGTATGAAGTCGCTCACTCTTGCTTTGCTTTGCCCAATAGCAATCAGTCGCACTACATACTTACACACTCGCACGTCTTCGATTGATTCATTGCTGGTGATGAGCTCATTTCTTTTTCTCTTCTTTCTTCACAACGTTTTGTGTGCACAAAACGCGCTCGTTCACGCACTGGAAGCGCTTACGCAGTGCGTAGGATGATGTGGACGCCGCTGTCTGTGTCCACCACGCCGCTCAGCTCGCCGACTTTCAAGGCGAATCTGCACGTTTTGTTTTCCACGTGATATCGGAGCGAAAAAACGAAGCAGAGCCAGTCAGTAATTAGTGATCCCACTACGGCAGCATGGAGAACAAACAAATCAACAGCTACGTACGTGGCGTCTTCGAATGGCTTCTGCATCATGCCACGGCTGAACGGACCCAAGTCACCGCCGCGCGTGCCGCTGAGCGCGAGAACACGACGGTCAGTACGTCGGAGCTTTGAAGTATCAGACTGTAATAAGAAAATGATGACAGTACCTGTTGCAGTCGCTGTTCTGGATCGCCAGCTCCTGGAAGGTCGCAGCGCCAGAGACAATCTGGCTGCGTAGCTCTATTCCACACATACATACATACGAACACACGGAGTCAGATCTGCAACAGGGGGGGGGGGATATGAAGCAGATACCGCTTCGCAAAACGCACCGAGCAACTCTTCGATGGCCTCCTGCTTGGAGCGCGTGATGTTGTCCGAGAGGCGCGACGCTATTTACACATACGCATATGCAGGCAGAGCGAGGAGTGAGCTTCGATATGAAGCACAATACAGACAGCAAAAAAATGGAAAAGAGGGGGAGGGGGATTTGACGTACCTGGACGGCGCGATCCGCTGTGCTTGATGAGCAGGTGCGAGGCTCTCACTTGGTCTACATCAACAGCATGAAGGATGGCATAGTACACACGGATATGAGTTCATTACGCTCATATAATGCCACGCACGCACGCGCAAGCCTTCTCCACGCACCCGACATGTCGACGCTTCTGATGTTGATGATTTGGCTTTGGCTCCAACTTGAAAATGGAATGAGCATTCTGGGACGGCAAGGGAATGATGAGCGCTGCTTTGCCATCGTACTGATACGCCCCTCATAATTCCGATTTCATGAGATTTTGTTTGCTGTGAGGTTTATGCAATGCAAATTCTCATTAAAAAGCACTTTAGTCTATTAAAAGCGATATTTGATTCCTCTAAAATCCTCTTAGGAGCACCCCCAAATAAAGCGCCCTAACGAACACCTTCGAATGACATAAACAAAGACAACCGCATCCAACATCCAACAACCATTCTTGCGTTGTGCAACTGAAGCAAAAACAGCAGCAGCAGCTCACACGATCCACCTCAAGCGCGAGCCCACGAAGACAATGTGGTCGCACGATTTCCTGCGCGTGCTGCAGGGCGCGGGCAAAGTGGCGGAGCAACTCGCCAAGACGCAGGGTCCCGAGCTATCGACCGCCACGAACCGCCTCGCCAAGCACGCCTCCGAGCTCGCGCGTCTCGGCCCGCACCTCTTTGGCAACGCGAGCGATGCGCACGCGCACGCCACCGCGGCCGCCAGCGCGACTGAGGATCAGCAGCAGCAACAACAGCAACAGCCTGAAGCGTCTGCTGCCTCCCCAGAGTTCACGCTGGATACGGTGGTGCAGCGCGAGCTAAAAGAGGTGGCACGTCTCGAGAAGGATTTGGCGTCCAGTCTCCCCCCAAGAGTGGCTTTCGAAGCGCCAGCTGAGCCAAAACCAACGGGTACGCTAGAGCAATCCAAGCAACAGCCACCGAAGCAACCGACAGAGGCGAAGAGCGAGTTCCAGACCGTGCACGACGTGCTCGAACAGGAACACACGCAGCCAAAGCAGCAGGCTCCTCCTGCAACGCCCACCACGCCGTTCTCGCAGGAAGCACCGAACAACCGCGCGTGGAAGGAGAAGCACGTGCCATCGTCCCCGCTGTCGCGCATCCTCGGCTTTGGAGGGCTCGCGGCGAAGCTCGCGGTCGGCACCGCGACCGAGATCGTGCGCACGGGCGGCAAGGGCGGCACCTACAGCGCGCTGATTTCGGACGCGAACGTCGAGAAGCTCGCCGAGACGCTCTGCACGATGCGTGGCGCGGCGCTGAAGCTCGGTCAAATGCTTAGCATTCAGGACGAGAATATGATTCCGTCCAAGCTTGCCGACGCGCTCGACCGCGTGCGTCAAAAGTAAGCCCGCGTGTGCTGTTGCGGTTGTCGGTTGATGCTGTTTCTACTTTCGCTTGATGGCTAACGTGTACTGTCATTTGTCTATTAGCGCGCACGTGATGCCAAAGGCGCAGCTGCACCAACAGCTTGCGGCAGAGCTGGGCGACAACTGGCGCGAGCATTTCAAGGAATTCGACGATGTGCCGATCGCTGCCGCGTCGATCGGACAGGTGCACCGCGCGACGTTGCTCAACGGCGAGCGCGTGGCGATCAAGATCCAGTACCCGGGCGTGGCGGACAGCATCGAAAGCGATTTGCTCAACCTCAAGCGTCTGGTGACGTATACGAACATCCTTCCGCGCGGATTGTACATTGACGAGATCATCCGCGTGGGCCAGGAGGAGCTCACGGCCGAGTGCAACTACTTGGCCGAGGCGGACAACCAAGAGCGCTTCCGCAAGCTCATTCACGAGAGCGGCATGGACGACGCGTACATCGTGCCGCGCGTGCACCGCGAGTTCAGCACCGCGCGTGTGCTGACCACGGAACTCATCTCGGGCGTGGCGGTCGACAAGGTCGTGAATTTGTCGCAGGACGTGCGCAACAGCATCTCGCGCCGCATCCTGGAGCTCACGATCCGTGAGCTCTTCGACTGGCGCTTCATGCAGACGGACCCGAACTGGAGCAACTTCATGTACAACTCGGCGACCGACAAGATTGGGCTGATCGACTTTGGCGCGGCGCGCGACTTTGACAAGAGCTTTGTGGACCAGTACTTCAACATCGTGTGGGCTGCCGCGAACAGCGACGAAGCGACCATGAAGGACTACTCGATCCAGCTCAAGTTTCTCACAGGCGACGAGTCCCCTGCGATGATGCGCGCGCACATGAGCGCCGGCATGGTGGTTGGCGAGCCCTTCCGGTCGCACGAGCCGTTCGATTTCCACAAGAGCGAGCTCACGAAGCGCCTGGCACAGCACACAGAGACGTTCATGCAGGGCCGTCTGACGCCGCCACCGCAGGAGGCATACTCGCTGCACCGCAAGCTCGCCGGCGCGTTCCTCATGTGCATCAAGCTGCGCGCCGTCGTGCCCTGCCGCGACGTGCTCGAGCAGGTGCACGTGCAGTACGTGCGCGAGAAGCAGCAACAGAGTGAGGAGGCGAAGTAACTAACTGTTCGCTTTTATAGACAGACAGACAGTGAAGCAAGAAGGCACACACACATACAGAGACAACGAAGCAATTGAAATGAAGAGAGAGAGAAGTGGTGATGGTATGGTACACGATGATGTTCTGTCTTCTGTATTGCATGGCGTGTGGCTGATTGTCTTGGGGAAGTACGTCTACATGTGCCTTGGGTGCATAAAATAATTCTGGGTGTGGGTGTGGTGGTTGGTCTGTCTATCTATCTATTGTGGGTGTGGCTTGGCTTGGCTTGACTTGTGTGAGCGAGCTTCACTTGTGCAGTCCGATCATGACTGCGTACTGGCAGATGAAGCGCATGAAGCGGTTGCGGCACTCGCGCAGCTGGTCCTGCATGTCCACGAGCGCGAAGTGGCCGTAGTGCGCGCGGCAGAGATACTGCATCATGGACGCCATCTGCTGCACCATCTCGCGGATCTCGC
The DNA here is from genome assembly GCA_038050675.1 of Globisporangium cylindrosporum. Taxonomy (NCBI): domain Eukaryota; phylum Oomycota; class Peronosporomycetes; order Pythiales; family Pythiaceae; genus Globisporangium; species Globisporangium cylindrosporum. Next base: position 6,083 of record JALBZD010000049.1, on the reverse strand, counting down.
GCACCGTCACGTCCTGCGCGGCTGCCAAAAGCTGCTCGTGGCACGCGAGCAGGCGCGCGAAGCCGCGCGCGGTCGCCGGGTCGCACGCGAGGTCCTGGCAGAGGTCAGCGGCGACCATCACCATGAGCTCGAGCTCTTCGCGCAACAGCGTGGCTTCTTCCAGCATCTCCTCGTACTCGAGCTCCGACCACGTGCGGCGCGCGCGCTTCTCCACCGCGTCATCCGCGATCACCTTGCGCTTGCGCGTCGGGGTCGCTGCTGCTGTTGCTGTGTTTGTTGTCGCCATGTGGGAAGAAGACGCGCATGTTGCTGTTGCCGTCGTCGTCGTGAAGAACGCGGCAGGCGTGAGCATGTGCATCTTGGGCATGGAGCGCTTCTCAATCATCAGCATCTTGGCTCGCTCTATGATTTCCGGTTATATAAATAGGCTGTGCGGGATGTTGCTTGTTGCCTGTTGCTTTGCTGTGGCCTGAGAGAATTCAATACTGGCGATGAGCTAACACGCAAGAGAAGCAGGAAGGCAAGCAAGGCGCAAGCAAGGCGCAAGCAAGAACAAGCACAAGAGCAATTGCTTTGCAGACGAAGGCTGTTCACCAAAATTTGTGTGCCATCTTTTTTTACGCTTGTTACAGATCTGACTTGTCTGACCCACAACCCCCAAGCGACAATATTTGTCTGCACTTGACATTTGTATGGGCAACTTGTGATTTGTTGACTTTGCTTTTTGTGGTTTTGACAGTTTTGCGCCAGAAACAAGTCAAACAGTCCCGCTCTTTTTTCCACGCCGAAAATTTTGACCGTGAGGATGAGGATGGCTCTTCCCGAGCCCTACCTATCCGACCTGTACCATTGCCAATTGGTTTTGTATGGACGTTTGTATGCCGCCTCTTGCTAGGACGAAAATGCGAGAGCTTTTTCAGCAAGCGGTTTTGAGAGGGTTTTGTCGCTTGGGCGAATTTATTTGTTGATTTCAGCTGGCTTGACGACAAACGACAACCCGCCACATGGGTTCACAACCTCAACCAAAAATTGCCTCGAATGGCTCCTGCGAGAGAACAAACCAAGCGCAAAAGGGTCTTGTTTGTTTGGTTTGGCTCGGTTTTTAATTCCTTTCGCCTCAAAGACCTTTCTTCACCGCAAACAAGTCTCTTTTATCCTGCTGCTACCCAAATCTCGAGCGATCCATCGCTTCCCTGTTTGCCAAAGAATAGAGAACTGCAGACCTCATGCGATTTTTCTGCATCTAGATTGCTTCATTGGGAAAACTCGCCTGAGCACTTGCTTTTTGCAAACTTGTAAAAAGCAAAAGCCGTTTCATTCAGCTGTTGTCCAATACTCTCTTTCGCAGTTGTGGAATCTGACATTTTTTAAATTGCTCAACAAATCCAATTGGGCACCATATTCTTTGACACGAAAGAGCAGATGATAAATCCATCATCAGTTGACTATCATCAGCCTCCGAGTCAAAATTTAGCCTGACAGTACCTAATGCATTACCGTACGTTGGTTGCAGAGCCAATAATTTTCCATCCAAGCGATTAGGAAGAAAGAGAGGAGTGGCTCCAGCTCAGTTTTTAGTATAACAATCGTTTTCACTGCATTTTGACGGGAAAATGACAACCTTCTCCATCATAAACAAAGTCTCTTTTGGGTTAAAATAACCACCAATCTCTAACTAATTGGGGAATCGCATTCAATCGAGTGAGCTCATGCAATTTTCTACATCTAGATCAACTCGAACACAACACAAGAGCGGACTCAACACTGCAGTGCAACAATCTGCAGGATTTGTCCTGTATTTCGCACCTGCAAAAAAGCAAGTTGTGCGTTTCACATGCTGGGCATTTCGGCCGTTTCCCAAGTAAGAAATATCCCAAGAGTGCGAAAAATCTGCTTGCTGTGAATAATTCGCGCACACTCTCTTTTCACTTGCGCATGCTATTGATCTGAGATCAAAGAAACTCGCTCAACAGATTCTACGCTCGCTTTTACTTTGACATGAACATTGATCAACCAAAATCTCTGCATTGGCAAAACTAAAATCGAGCAACATCCTGCTTGACTAAACAGTCTGAGTTTTTGGTTTTACACCCACCAACCTGAGCAACTTCCACTTTTTGCTGCTCTTGGCAAATAAAAAATAACGTGTTACGTTACATGCAGGTGGTCTAAGAAGCTTATCTTTGATCAAAATGAGACTAGCAATAGAGAAGAGCGACAGTTTTGTATGGATTGGCGACCATAATCGTTTCGTCAACCACGTGGAGCCTTCTCTTTCAAAAGCGCTCAGGGGGCTAGAACAAAGCTGGACGAAGCTGATTGGATAGCACAAACCCATCTGATTGGCTGCAGGATCTAAATGGTTCTAGCCAAAATGAAGCCAAGTCAAAGGTGAAGACTAAAAGTACCTGAATCACTAGGTAGTCAATTCTGAGCCAAATTCAAAGCCAGAAAGTACTGATGCGATTTCTTTTCACTTTTCTGCCATTGAGATGTTTTTTTTCAATCCAAATCTGGTCGTGAATCGCACTGAAAAATGTGTGTGGGAGAAAAGGAAATAGAGATTGGGTAGATTGCACCTGGAATGCTTATGCCTCTTATTGCCCACTCGCTTGCTACGGTAGGCTAATCGGTGAGCCTGCACTGCGGAGACCTGCCAGCGACATACATGCTGACGACACAGACCCCAAAATACATGCGATTTCAGATCGCCGTGGCCATTGGCTGTGTCCAACAAAGCCAATCAGACGCTTCGTTGCTTGCTATGGCATTTTTTTGTGGGTACACTTTCAGCAAAATGGAAACTCATTTGTTGCAGCACCATGTCTTCTCTTGCTGTCTATTTCGGATACTAGTACTGTGCTGTGTATGAGATTACCCAAAAGCTTGAAACTGACTGGTTGGTTATGCCCGAGGCGCGCGGGGCTTCTTGCTCTGCTTACCCTTGCGCGTGACGAGCGGCTTGCCCTGCAGTAGGATCTCCAGCGCCTTGCGGTTCACGCAGCTGCCCGCACGGGACGTGTCGAGCGACAGCTGGCGCTCGCCTACTTGGAACTTGTACGCGTCCTTGCCGTCGTGCTCTAGGAGCTTGATGTCTACCAGGATGACAGCAAATATGTTGGGAGTGTATTTGTGAGAACCCATAGTGAAACCAAGTAAAAAAAGATTCTAATTAGTCCACTCGCACCTGTGGGTTCCACGCTGAAGCTCTGCTTCTTGACAGCGCCAAGCACCGAGATGCGCACAAATTCGTCTGCGCGAGCAAGCAAGCACGCACGCAACAACAAACAACATACACAGACACTTGTTAGGCAATAGGTCCTAACACCACCAGCAACAATTCTAGGACACTGTCCTACAAATGAGCAGCAATACCTTTATCACCGATGTTGCGGAACGACACGATGTCCGTGACGACGCGGTCACAGAGCAGCTTGGCGCCGAAGAACACGCACGCGGACGCGCTGGAGATCGCGCCACCGGCCGCCGCCACCTACATTTTAGGAGCAATAGTGAACGAGTGAGACTCTGTCAGGGGCTGCGCAGCCTGCCAGCAGAGCTCGCAAACGCGGTGTGCGTGCAGTACCTCGTAGATGTCGGCGGTGGGGTCGGCGCGAACCACCATGTTGGCGCTGAAGAGCAGCGCGCAGTACATCTGTGTGGCGCTCGCCTTGCCCAGCCAGCCCATCCAGCGCGCGCCGCCGTTCACCACGATCGGCGTCTCGTGCACGCGCTTGTTGCTCACGGGCGGGCTATGAAGTGTGCATACACACACAGAGTAAGGAGCATCTACATTAGGAGAGATTTTTCTATCAATCACCATTGTCACCAGCATGCAAAGCAAAACGCACCTCGCACCAGATTGCGCACTGAAATTCCGCCGTGAGGCGATTGGGACTGAGCAGACAGCAGCAGCCCCTGCCGCTGCTGTCCGCAACAATCTAGAGGGAGTCTGCGCCGGTGTTGTTCGGAGTCCGGTGCCAGCGCGCTTGAGCAGCAGCGTCGCGCGTGGCAGCGCCATCCTTGCCACCGCCATTTTGATTGTGGTGTCAACTGTTTCTATGCTGCAGGTTTTGACAACCAGCCAGCCTGAATGGTTCAATGTTGAGCACCTTTCTAAACCGATACATGATGACTTTGCATTATCATCAAAAGCAAAAGGCCGACATACATTCTCGAAATGAAAAACGGCACGAAGCCCACAACAGACAACACAGCCAAACGAACGAGAAAGGAGCAATGGCGCGATGGCCACGGACCTCCGCGTCCTCCTCTGTGTCTTCGTCTGGCGCCACCACGTCCACATCAACCGCGCGTAGCTCTTCGTGGTGGTGGTGGTGGCTGCTCCCGCTGCCGGTGGCTAGCGCGTTCAAGCACCTGCTGCTGCGGCTCATGGCACTCTGGCTCAACAGTCCGTTGCGCCGCCTGCGCATCGGCAGCTGCCCGGTGTTCCTGCGCCTTGGCGGCGGTGAAGACGACGACGATGGCGACCGCGGTCGCAAGATGCGCAGCTATGAAGACAATGAAGAGAAGGGAGACGAGTACTACAGACTACCAAAGAGAGCGTCGCTGCTGGCACTGAATAATAACCACGCGACGCCTGCAGCAACTGATGCCGTGGGGCTCGTGAACGTCGGCAACACGTGCTTTGTGAACGCGATTCTGCAGTGTCTCGCGGTGCTTCCCGCGTTCCACGCAAGCATCCAGCAGGAGGTAGAGGTTTTGCAGGAGCTACAGAGCGAGCGCGAGGACGCGGGTGGTGATGATAGAAGTCGCGAAAAGCAGCGTTTGCGATTGCACACGGCGAAGACGCTTTTGGAGCTGCTCAAATCGCTCACCCCCGCGTCGTCCGCGCTTAGTAACGGAGACAGTGCCAGAGACGGAGCTAACGGTGAAGATGGAGAGACTGCGTACGATAGTGGAGGAACGTCTGTGAAGCGAAGGCGACGTAACGAACATACGAGATCGAATGGTGCGGTGAAGAAGCCCGTGCGCCACGTGGACCGAGAGACAGTGACTGCGCAGGTGCGCGCGTTTCTTGAAACGACCAGGGAATGCACGGATCTGGTATCAGGGGAACGCGAGCAGCAAGAGCAGCAGGACGCAGAGGTACGTGCCCTCTATCTGTGGTGTTGTCTGCTGTGTAGTTAGTTGCTGGCCGTCTTGGGTGGACAATTGTGCTGATAAGCCGACATCTTTTGCTAGGAATTTCTGTCGTTCCTACTCGAGTTGCTCCACGAACTGCTGCTTCCAGTGCGCTGCAGCAGCGCTGCTCTCTCCATTTCTTCACTGCCGCCTCTCAACCCCCAGGAGCAGGATTACTTCCGACAGGGGGAGGAGTTTTTCGCACGAGAGCTCAAGAAATGCAAACCGCTGGACCCGCGCTCGTACACGGACGTCGTGTGTAAGTGGCGCAGTTTGTGTGGTATCATGGGCATCTGCGAGATTGGTTACTCACTAATCGTGCTCTGTGTGCAAATTGTGGCAATCAGCTGGGCTTGGCGATCTGCGTTGGCAGCGCTTCTTGAAGCAAAACAACTCGGTGGTGACCGACCTCTTTGTCGGACAGATCGTGCGTGGCTCCCAGTGCTGCAGCTGCGCGAACCTGACGTGTCTGCACCAAGAACTACGGTAAAGCGTTGTCGGCTTCTTGTTGTGATGGATGCCTGCTGTAGATGATGAACCTCGCTCTTTATTATACTGTCCTCGCTCTGTGATTTGCGCGTGTTGATGCTTGTAGAGTTCTCTCGCTCACTGTCAACGCAAATGCGAGCTCTCAATCTCTCGTGAGCTGCCTGGAAGCGCACCGCCACGCCGAGCACCTCGTGGACGAGAACCGCGTTTTCTGCGAGGGCTACTGCCACATGAAGACCAGTCGCATCACGCAGGTGCTCTTCCAGCGCGCGCCACCGGTGCTTGTGATCCAGCTGCAGCGCTTCAAGCAGTCGTCCGGGTGGGGGTTGCAGCAGCTCGAGAAGATCGGCACGCCCGTGAGATTCCCAAGCGATGATCTGCTGGACATGACGGAGAACATGTTCGTGCGCAATGAAGCTCAGCATGTGATCTACAAGCACGTCGCGGTG
>JALBZD010000489.1:0-24910 GCA_038050675.1 Globisporangium cylindrosporum | reverse complement strand
CTCCTATAATCTAGTAGGTGGTTGCATAATACTGTCTGGAGTAATACCTTTCAAAATCAAAACCTTCATTTTTCTGATGTTTTTTTCCACAAATTTGCCTGGTCAGTAATGAGAGGCATAACTGTATTGCCAACATTCACAAAATGGCAAATTCTCATTGGGTTGGGTATTGGAGTGGGTGCCTTCGTTGAGCCAATATGAGCTTGTGCAGCGCTTGTGCGTGGTATGGGTGCGCACTAGTACTGACGCCTGACGATAGCTGCTGCACGAGTGAATAGCGCCTCTCGAGAGGAATGCGGACAAGAGAGTGAGTTGGTGTAGCATAATACCAGGTCCGTTCACGCATTGGGCTATTTTCGCGGCGCTTTTGGGGTTGCGGGCGAGCGCGCGTGAAAGAGCTTAGCGAACGAGCGAGCCAATGGTACGTGTGTGTACGTGTGTGTGTGATTAGAAGGCTGACTGGTGGCGTATTTATAGGCGCTCCTACGTCCTGGGCGGGCATGGTATGGCATGGCTATTTCGGAGCAGCCCCGCATGCGTTGGCGTTAATAGGCTGCTGCTGTCTGGTGAATGTAACTTTAGATTATTCATCTCCCTCGCACGAAGTGAGCGACCAAACCAAAGAGAAACCGCAGAGCGCCGCCGTAAAACCAACAAAACGGAAAGCCGACGAGAGCACGGAGAGGAGAGATAGAGAGCGCGCGCGCAAGCACAAGCACAAGCTCAGCGACAAAGCCTACTTGCGCTAGTGACTCGCGACGACAAGTACGGACGCGCGCGTGATCGGTCGAGAGCACGAGTGAGGGGTCCAGCAGCCTCCCTGATGCATGCCAGCTGATTGGGCTTTTCTTTTCGGCTACCTGTAGGCAGTACCAGCTTCAAAACAGACAAGCATGAGCGACCTCACGCCAGTGCAGCCCGTCGCGGCGAGTCAGAAAGCGCGGCAACCGAGCGGACCAAGTGCGAGTGGCACCAACAAAGTGGCACCGACGTCACCGTATGGGATCACAATCGAAGAGATTCGGATGCTGAACCAAGACCAGATGACCGAAGCCAATCTAGCCGAGCTACATCGCATTGGCGGCGTAGCGGGGCTCGCCAACTTGTTGTGCGTGAATCTCGAGCAAGGGCTTCCGCAAACCGAGTTTGACACGAGCTTCACGCTCCGGCGAGATCGGTTCGGGCAAAACTACTTTGTCGACGCGCCGATGAAGAGCATCTTTCGCTTATTCTTCGAGAGTTTGCAAGACACGACCTTGATCATCTTGATCATCGCCGCCGTCGCGTCGCTCGTCACAGGGTACATGGAGCACCCAGACAGTGGGTGGAGCGAGGGCGTCGCTATCCTCACGGGCGTCTTCTTGGTTGCATTGGTGACCTCTGTCAATAACTACTCCAAGGAGAAGCAGTTCCGCGCCTTGAGCGCCAAGAACGACGACGTGATGGTGAAAGTGATTCGCTGCGGCGTCCCGGACCAAGTTCAAGTGGGCGACATCAACGTCGGCGACGTGATCATCCTCGAGACCGGCGACAAAGTGCCAGCTGACGCGGTCTTGATCCGCGGCCAAGATCTGAAGTGCAACGAGTCGAGCTTGACTGGAGAACCTGACGACGTGACCAAGAGCAGTAAAGTGGACCCATTCTTGCTCTCCAGTTGCTTGGTAGCGTCTGGACGCGGAGAGTGTCTTATCATCGCTGTGGGGTCCGAGAGCCGATGGGGCAAGATCAAGTCGAAGCTCTTTCGCGAGCAGAAAGCGACTCCGCTGATGGAAAAGCTCGAGTCAATGGCGAAAATGATCGGCTACGTCGGCATGTTTTTTTCCATCGCCACTATGACCGCGATGATCATTATTTACGCGGTGACGGACGACAAGAAAGAAGAGTACTCGTGGCCAAGCTACGTGCTGCACACGTTCCTGATCGGAGTGACAATCATCGTCGTCGCCATCCCCGAGGGCCTGCCACTCGCTGTGACAATCTCACTTTCGTACTCGACAAAGAAGATGCTCAAGGACAACAACCTCATCCGCGTCCTTGCCGCGTGCGAAACGATGGGGAACGTCACCAGTATTTGCTCGGACAAGACCGGCACCCTGACCGAGAACAAGATGACTGTTGTGGAAGGGTGGATTCTTGGAGACTACTTCAAGGACGACGTCTTCAAGCAGAAACAAGCACAGCTCCCGGTGAACCCGAACGCGCTCCGAGAGCTTGCACAAAACATCGCAGTCAATACGAGCGCCTTTCTGAAATATGTCAACGGTACTTCACAAGTACAAGGCAGCAAGACCGAAGGCGCAATGCTCATCTGGATGGAGAAGGCGGGCTTCAAGTATCATGAGTTGCGCACGCAGCACTTCCAGCCGAATCGCGGTGATCGCCTGTTCCCGTTCTCATCGGAGAAGAAGACGATGAGTGCGCTCGTGAAGAAAAGCGATGGCGGGCATCGGCTCTACACGAAAGGCGCCGCTGAGGTGGTACTTTCTCGAGCCACAAAGTACGTGAACACCGAAGGACAAACAATCGATATTTCAGCGATCAAGCGTGCCGAATTGAATGGGATCATCATGAAGATGGCTGAGTCAGCTCTGCGAACGATTTGCGTCGCTTATCGCGACTTCCCGCCTGGGGTTCTACCCGAAGATCTTCAAACAATGACTAACGCCCCCGAGGAGGAGCTGATCGTAAATGCTATTTGCGGCATTCAAGATCCTCTGCGACCAGATGTAACCGAGGCAATCCGAGACTGCAAGAGAGCTGGGATCATGGTGCGCATGGTCACTGGCGACAACATCCACACCGCGTCGGCGATTGCGAGACAGTGCGGGATCATGACTTCAGAGGGACTTGCACTCGAGGGTCCAGTTTTCCGGAAAATGACGGTAGAAGAAGTGAACAAGATTCTTCCTCGCCTCCAAGTGCTCGCTCGCTCGTCTCCAGACGACAAATTCCGGCTGGTCAACTTGCTTAAGGATCGCTCCGAGGTGGTGGGAGTGACTGGTGATGGCACGAATGACGCCCCTGCTCTTCGAACTGCGGACGTTGGTCTCTCGATGGGCATCGCTGGCACTGATCTTGCAAAAGAAGCGTCGGACATCATCATCATGGACGATAAGTTCTCCTCCATCCGTAAAGCAGTGCTTTGGGGACGATGCGTGTATGACAACATCCGCAAGTTTCTTCAATTCCAGCTCACTGTCAACATTGTCGCTCTGGTGGTCACTTTTATCAGCGCCGTTACTGGACGAGAGCCGCCACTCAATTCCGTGATGATGCTTTGGATTAACTTAATCATGGACACCATGGGAGCGCTTGCACTAGGCACAGAAGCACCAACAGAGGCTCTGCTAGACCGACGTCCGTACAAGAAGACTGCTCATCTGTTGGGGAGAGGGATCGTCAAGAACATTATCGTACAAGCAACTTTCCAGCTGGCGCTGGTGTTCCTCCTCTTGGCGTACGGCCATGAAGAGTTTGGTTTCCACGAAGGCAACGCATGCGTCAATATGGAGTACACGCTGAAATCCAGTTTCAGCGAGCTGAAGAGCAGTACATGCAAAACTGCATCCGGGCAAGCGTGCTCGAGCTTGAAATGCGAAGACTACGTCAGCCAAACAGGCTTGGATATCACGGAATATCCTCTCGGCTGCCTCAAGACTTACTGCCTCGAGTACGACTACCGGCACTACACCGTCATCTTCAACACGTTCGTGTTCAGTCAGCTTTTCAACGAGTTCAACGCACGGCGAACAAATAACGACTGGCGGGTGTTCTCGGGCGTGATCTCTAATCCGCTCTTCGTGTTTATCATCATCACCACGATAGTCGTCCAAGTTCTGCTCGCTGAGTTCGGGGGCAACTTCACGAAGACGAGCAGTATCACGTTCGAGCAGTGGGTCGTCTGTTTCGGCTATGGTGCCCTCTCTCTTCCTGTTGGTAAGTGAAACTTCCCCATGCACACACTTGTGCTTGTTCAAATGCTGAAGCCTAACTGTGTTGCTGCGCATTTTCCAGGTATCTTGATGCGCTTCATTCCAATCTCGGAGTCTCCGGATTCGTTCGCAAACCCGAACAATATTTCACAGTGACTCAGTAACAGTCCGAGAGAGAGAGAGAGCAAATTTTTGACGTGGAATTTAGAGACGCCAACTGCGACTCAGTGGCTACTGTGAACAACCCGTGCGACGCAGAGCACCAACGGTCTCCAAGTGAAGGGGAGGCGATGGGCGATTCAATAGAAAGCGCACTGTTCAAGAATCTGAGCCACAGAGGCAAACGCCGCGAGGTACACAGTAATTATTTTGTTTTTCTTCTTATGATCGATCCGTCAATAAATATTGATTCAACACAAGTTCAAATCTCTTCACGACCAAGAGATGCAAGTTACAAGAATGCTCCGTCGCCGCTTCTCTTCTTCACTGGCGTCTTGAGCTGAGGGAGCGGCCGGTTCTCCGCGTCTTCGACAGCAGCGGCTGCAGCGAGCGCCATCGGGAGGTTTTCCTTGTCTGTGTTCTCGACCAACGTGTCAGATCGAACGTAGAAGAACATGTAGCAGGACTCCTGGCTCCGACTTGCGCGCAGTGCGTAATCTTCGCTGATCTACACGATTTCAAATATCAAACGGTTAGTTTCAGTGGATCGATCGATCACTCCAGTGTGGAGTCTCAAGTCGGGCTTTTCTTCTCGTACCACAGATTCGTGCATGTCGTTCCGTCGCACCCACGTCCCATCATACTCGCGGACATCCGCCACGTAATGGCCTTCGTCAATGCTTCTGCCGAGGTGATGCACTACCGACTGAACACAAAATCGCAAAAGAATACAAGCACAAGGTCAGCCTTACAATAGACTTCCAAGCCTTGGCTCACAAGATACACGAGCAACATACCATCAGTTCGTACGATTGATCATCCTCTGACTCAGCCTCGCCAACGATGGTGCGCCTCGGCTTGAGACTGGCTGGAGCCTCGACCATATCACATCGCTTGTACAGTTTCCCTGTCTTGAAGTCGACCTCGAACCGCTTCAAGTGCAGTACAATCACTGGCGGGAGCGACTTCACCGCGTACGCCGCCACTGCTTCTTTCCCGGTCTTGCACTTCTCGCAGGAGAGCTCGAGCGTCTCTGGTTCAAACTGCTTTCTCATCAGAGAGTCCAAGCTGATCGTTGGATGCGATGGGGGAGCCGAAGCGATCGGGAAACCGGCTTGGTCGCCTATTGCGACGCTAGTGTTTGAATCGTCCTGCAGCTGCTGCTCGGAAGGTGCCGGCTCGGGGACTATCTCCGTGGGCACTTTTTCTTGATAGCTGCACGCCGCCTTCGCGCAATGATAGATTCGCTCAGTGATGGTGTTGCGCACAGCTGCATCGACTTCGCAGAAACACTGTCTCTTGCTTGGTTTCTCCCGCACCACGTCTTCCATGTACCGAACAGGGTTGAACGGCAGATCCAACGAGAAATCGTAAAATCTCTCCACTTGCTTGCGGCTGTACTCACACGCGGTGCACGTGAGCGTGCGGTAGAGCTCTGCGCGGAAGCACTTGGCTGGCAGCAGTTCGCCAACCAGGCCATCTTCTTCTGCTACGACTGACGTGTTCTGCTTGGATTCGCCATCTTGTTTCGGCTCTGAGTGGAAAAAGTTCAACAGACTCGACCTCTTTGGCGCTGCTGCTGGGGCTTCAACTGTAGCCTCCTCTGTCACTTTTTCCACCGCGCTTTTCACGGCACCGAGAAGCTCCTTCTCGTATTCGTTCACCAAGTTGAGCAGGAATTCATGCGCATCCTGCTGAAAGTGCCTGCGCGAACAAAGAAGATAGAAGAAGAAAGTTGTCAGAGAGATTTTCCATACAGCGCTCGCATGGAGTGCTTATGGCAAGCGACTTACGTGGCAAAGATCGCGTTCTTCCTTCCCATAATCTGCTTGATCGGCTCCGGATTGATCGGCGAGTCACAGCCAGTCATGATCTTTTTGATCACTTCTTCGAGCGCCGAGTGCAGCATCAGCGTTTTGCTCTCATCTCTGTCTTTCCACACGTCAACGATCGCCTTCACCTCCTCCAGTGTCTTGAAATTCGCAGAGTTTGCGTCGTTGCCCAACTTCTTCCGAATCAATTTGTGGAGCCACTCTTCATTTTGCACACCGGCGACGAAATCTGGCAGCTTGCTTACAGCTTGGACGATGGAGTTCATGTAGCAGTAGTTCCCCAGATTCAACAGCCCGCGGATGTTCCTCTTCGGAAGTGATGGTGCCGAAACTTGGTCGCTTGGCTCAATTTCTTGCGTCGATTCACGGCTCGTTGACTCACCCTGGCTTTCATCTTGCTTCGACTGATTCAATAGATTTGGCTTGACGGGCGACAGCTTGGGCTTCTCGCTCTGCGCCTCGATAACGCTCGGAGACTCACTCTTCAATGCTTTCTTTGCGAAATAGTGCGATACGATGTTCTGCTTTGGCGGGGTTAGTTCTGGTTTCTGCTTTGGTGGGGTCAGCTCTGGTTTCGGCTTTGGAGGAGTAAACAGCGGCTGTGTGTCTTTAGGAACATCATCGAGTAGACCCTGGAGCGAGCGGACACGTTTGTTCGTGATACGAGTGCTCGGACTTCCTGCGCGTCCGTCTGTTGTCGATCCGCCCGAACTTGGCGTGCCCAGAGACTGTCTTCTGATCTCTGGAGGGGTCAGCTCGACCTTCATTTTGAGAGAGCCCACTGGACTGAGCCATTCTCGGACTCTTGGCGAAGACGCAATTCGAGGATCAGTGAGCGACGGACTGAGTGGGAGATTGCTCTGTCTTGGCGCTGGTTTCTTTCGGAACGGGGATCGAAACGGAGACTTTGAAGGTGACGGTGATGGATACGATTGATACGCGTCTGGGACCGTCGCGACTGACACTTCGAGCGGCTTGGCAAGGCGCGGAGACTTTGCCGCGCTGGACGGGAGCTTAGTCGGCGTCGATGGAGGCTTCGTCTTCATCGGGCTCTTGAGCATGTTGACAGGAACGAATCCCATCGCTTGGCTCATCTGCTTCCGGATCTTTCGCTTCTTTCTTTTGATCTCAAGCCCAAGCTTTCCATCGATCTGCTCTTTCAACTCATCCACGAACTGCTTTGACGTGTCTGTCGTCTCGAGCGTGAACACGAACGACCTCGCTCCCTTCTCAAGCCGAAACTCTCTTGCACTCTTCCCGCCAATATCAACATCCTTCTGCGTCAGCTTCGCTTCACCGACCCATAGCATGGCGTCTCCGCTAACAAGGCGAGCGTTGCCAATCTCCTTCTTCAGCTGCAGTGTGCTGGCCAATGTGGTGTGCTTTAGTTCACCGCCGTCCCGCGCTTCTTGCAATACGACTCCTTTTGCGCACTACAGAGATCCACAGTCGACATCCAGTGTCAGAAACAGACTCTACATGTGCAGCTTGATTGCTGTCAATAGCTGCGCGCATGAATAACTCACCTCCACTTGCGAGTCCTGCGCCATGGCTGCGTTCTCTCTCTTGCTGCTCCTGCTGCTTTCGCTCGCTCTTCGCACAATGCTGGCTGCCCGGCAACGAATGAAATTCATCAGTCAGTGCTCACCCAACATTTTGGCGGGGAACCAGATTTTTGTTTTGGCGCCAATCGAGGACGAACTGTACCGTTTGTGTACCAAATATTGACTGGTACATTGTACCGGTTTTAGGTCTGAAACGTTTTACTGTGATGGGCAAGTCAGGAGTCAGCCAAGACTGCTTCAACGTCCATCGCACGATTACCACATGCGCAATGCCCAATGTCCATGAACGCAAACCATTTTGTGGTATTTCGTTATCACATCAAACTGTACGCTTCTACTTTGGATTCAATGTCTTGTGTAAGCTTAGCACAGCACACTCGAAGAATGGTGCGTGGTCGCAGCAGATGCGTGCACATCACAAAATCCGCTCTCGTTGCGACAGTTCGTGCACCGCGCCGCTTTACATTGCTTTCCGCCGCCGTGACCTCGGCACAAACCTCCTTCTTGGCTGCTCTTGATACAGCCATTGACCGCGCATCTTTTACCGCCTGCCATATCATGAACAAACGTAAGGTTTGGGAACTTAGGGAGTCAAGTGCAAGTTGCGACACCTTTCTCACCACCGTGACTCTTGCATAGACCTCTTGATTGGGCCGAGTTTTTGCAATCCTCGTAAGCGCATCGCTTACCTACAGCAATAGCGATGGTTAGCAATGGTTATGCTTATTTGGTAATAGCCTTTGCGTACCAGCAGGTAGGCTCATTTCCTTACCTCCTCCATGAGCGATGCAGAAGCCACCGCCTTGATCGCTGCGACTGCAGTTGACGTGTGTGCATCGCTTTCCACCACCGTGGCGTTTGCAAAGTCCTTTTGATCGGGCACCTTTCAAACATCCAGGGATCAAGCAATCCTTCGACTTTCTTGTCGTGTGGCACCGACGCTGAGCTGCATTGGCTGGATATGGTCGAACCGGAGTGTCAAGCGAAAACCTTCCAGGCCGAGTGGCCCTAGTCTTTCTGGCTTTCTTCTCCTTGCTATAGCTCGCTCGTTTTGAATCACTTGAACCGAGGCAAAGGTTTTCTTCGGTGTCTTCGGCAGTCGCTTCACGCAGCAGTAGTACGCTCGGTGGAGAGCTATAAAGTTGAATCTGCTGTTTCTTGACGGTAGTCAGGGGTCTCAAACTGCGTGCTCCACCTGAGTTTGTTCGAGCTGGTGTTTGCGGTTTGTTGCTAAACGTGGAGGTTATGTCTCTCAATCCAGATCTTTGTGGGCGTTTGTCTGCATTAAATATCAAGCTATAAGCAATGATGTTGTAAGAACCGTCAAGTCGCGCGATGCGGTGTCTTACGTTGTGAGAAGCTGGATTGAGCGCGAACAGGTCTTGCAGACGAGTCTGGGAGAAACTTTTCTGGGGTTGCCGTATTTGGCTCTGGTGTAGCGAGGATTGGTAGAATCGGCGGGCTGTGCAAGAACTCGTTCCCGATGAGATCAAGTTCTTGGTCAACTTCATACGCTCGGTGCTCTGCCAAGCACTGCTCAATATCTGGGCTGACGTACTCCAAGGATTCAACGCAACCCAGGAAATCGGCCCACTCAGAGTCGCCATCACGACTGCATGTATCACACAAGAGAGGGTATTGTCAGAGCAAAGTCAGTCAGGGTATGCTACACACAATCATACCTTTCGTTGACGTTCTGTAGCAGCTTTGTGCTGTCTGGGTAAGGTTGATGCTGCGCTGTTAGCAAGTCTGTCATGCTGATGTACGAGTTGTTCGGGTCCGAGAGAAGCCCAGCTTGGATGTCCCGATTGGCCCAATGATGCGAGAAAGACGGAAGAGCTGGATGCGAGAGGCTTGGAAGCATCTTGATCGGTGCCGAGTGAATGCTCTTCTGAACGAAGACGGAGATGAGGTGGTCTGATGCTTGCTGCCTGTGCCGATTGCGGTCGGATGAGGCGCTAGCGTCGGAGAGAGGAAAACGCAAAGTGACGCAAGGCAGCAACATCACAGTCAACTCAAAATACATAGCCAGCAATGACCGAGAAAGTGCAGCACCTGCAACTTCGCGTGAAGTCGTCTTTTCTCGGGGTTTTGTGCTGCGCTTCGAGTTTTGTGTCACGCGCTGATCGTTTCAGGGTTGTGAACGATTTGCTTGTGCTTCTTCTTCTTCTTTGCAGTGGCAGTGCTCTGGAGTCTTCGGCAGTGGGCGTCGGGGCTACTGCGTGATACCCGTTGTCTTGTGCGCGTGTGCGGGCCGTGCGGGCTTTCTGGGAATGCGGTCGCGCCTGCATCTTCTCGCGCGCCATGGCTGCCCACGTTCGCATCAATCATTTGTTGTTGTGAAATGGATCCACATCGCCAGCAGAATGATGGTCTTGTGATCCAGAAGAGCCAGTGCCAACTTTCAATAATTACAAAATTAGGTTCTGACATCGGAGTGATGGTTGTTGAACAGAATATCTGATATTACAAAAATAGACCAGGTAGCAGGTTGAACCCAGAGTGATGGTCTCGCCACAAATGCGCATTTGCGGAAATCGATTATTCTAAAATGAGCAGTTTCGCTGATGAAACGATAGCGCGTGCTGCTTTGCTCTCAAGTTGTGGCAGTGAAAGTAGACACGAGAGACAGCGAGTGATAGAGCGTGCGTGTTGTTCGCATGTGCGTGGGTCTCGCCTTCGTTGAGTTCACCTTCTCTCTTCCAGCGCCGTGAACCGACCTGCGTGCCAGCGAATCAACCGAGCCGCTACTCAGCCCAACCTAGTTACCAGAACAATGCGGCGCACAATGAGCGCGCAGTCAAATGTCCTCGGCGCTCATCCAGTTCTTGTGCTGCTGCTCCTGTTTACTTCAGCTTGGTCGTTGGTGCTCGGCTCCACCATTGGCTTTGACACCGCCTTCACAAGCTCCGCGTCTCCGTTCGCTGTTGTCGAATGTGACACACTGTGCACATCGCCGGGCTCTGTCGCACTGACGGTGACACTTGTCCGCTCGGGGGACCTCACGGGAACAGACACGGTGTATGTGTCGACGCGCGCGGCGTCCAGCGCAGGCGTTCTGTTGGCGATGGCACCGGACGACTACACCCCGCTCAGCGCTGTTCCAGTGGTGTTTTCACCATCAGATACAGTGAAAACCGTGCCGGTAACGATCATCTCTGACGGAATCTATGAGGAAGACGAGCAGTTCGAGGTATTTCTGCTGAACCCGAGCTCTGGAGCGGCGTTGAGTGCGTCAGCCCAAGTCGCGTACATTAATATCCAAGATGGTGGAGATGGTACGTTTGTTTCCTCGTTTTGCTCGTTGCCATGTGTATTAGTGGCTCATCCTTCCACCAATTGATATGATGCGAATGGCATTCATTACAGCCGGAATCTTCTCCTTTAGCGTCAGTAGCTACACTTTTGCAGAAAACGCTGGCCCTGTCAGCGTCAAGATTGTGCGCACTGGTGGAGCGAGTGGGCAGGTGCAAGTTCTCTATCGTTTGGCGAATCCGACCCAAGCAACAGCGACCAACAACAAGAACTTCAGGCTCACGAACTCTGTGTATCAAGTGCAGTTCGACGAAGGCCAGCGCGAAGGTTCCATCAGCTTCACCATCATTAATGACGCAGTCTACGAGGCGAAAGAGTTCTTCTACCTCGAAATCTCGTCGATGTTGCCGACAAAAGCGAGCGATCAGACAACCGGTGTGGCGAAATTCGGAACTACACGAACCGCAATCATCTTTATTGCGGACGACGGAGACGCGGGTGTGTTTAACTTTGCATCCCCATTCGTCTTTTGCCGAGAAGACAACGGGTCAGCTCTTCTCACAGTTCTTCGAAGCCAAGGCTCGTCGTCGTCGTCGTACATGCCTGTGAATCTCGTCATCACAACGGTCGGAACAACTGGAGGAAGCAACGCGACGGAAGGTGGCAGCCTTGCGTTCGACTACTTAGCCAAATCCGACAAGCTCAACTGGGCAAACGGCGAACTCCGGAAGACGTTTGCGGTCAAAATCTTCAACAATAACCGATACGAAGCGCGAACGAGAGCGGTGAAGGTGAGGATGTCGAGCGTGGAAGGTGGGGCATCGATCGGCGCTCAGTTTGAGTCGTGGATATACATCGTCGACGACCGAGATGCCGGCACACTCTCTTTTAAGCGCTCGAACTACGAAGTTCTTGAGAATGGAGGCAGCGTGATGGTTGAGATTCTTCGGACAGGCGTGGTGGACTCAACTAACACCAACACATATGCCAGCGGCACTGTCACTGTCGACGTCTCGACATACGCTGGCACTATTCTACCTGGCCAAGAACGCTACGACCTCGCGTATGACTACGACGTCGTGCGCCAGCGTGGCTGTACACACACTAGTCCGTGTACTGCACCAGAAGGAATCGCGTACACCCCACTCCAGACTACGACCATCACGTTCGCCGACGGGGAGACTTCGAAAACTGTGATGATTTCGATTCTAGATGACGATGTGTTCCAGGCACCGGATCGAGTCTTCAAGCTGATTCTGCAACGCGTGGCTGGCGGTGCTCATATTGGCGTTGACTATGAGCATCCCAGCGAGTGGTACGGGTACCGTGAAGTTTTCCTGGCGTTAGAGAAAAAGAAAACTGATCTTCTAGACAACGTCGGCACGATCGTGACCATCAAGGATGACAGTGATCCTGCGGTTCTCGTGTCCAAAGCCAGTTTGTCCACTTCCGAAATTGGCCAGTACGACAGTTTTCAGGTGTGGCTGAATTCCCAGCCCTCTGCAGACGTCACGATCACATTCAACTACGATTTAACTTTGCTGGAATTGTCTCTACCAAAGCTGATCTTCACGGCTACAAACTGGAAGGAGAAACAGCTAGTCACGACCACCGCTGTACCAAACAACAAAAGTGAAGGGCTCCATAGGACTGAGATCAAGATGACTTGCGTCAGCACAGATACCAAGTACGCGTCTCCATTTCGGATCGCCGACAATGTGGCTGGCGCTGTCCTCGCGTTGGGTGTTTTCACGCAGAAACGAGGAGAATACGACACTGGGGACACGGAGCACCAGTTCTTGTGGTCGGAGTTCGACGGCGTTTTGACGGCTCCAGTCACTGACAATCGTGTCGCGGTGTACATCTTTGACAACAAGCACGCTGGAGTTGCGGTTATTCCTGAGGCGATTCGGCACGGCTCTGGAAGCAACGCGCCAGACAACTATATTAGTGTGCGGAGGAACGGACACAACGCTAGTATTAACATTTCTCTCACATCAGAGCCTGCAGCAGACGTTCGTGTGACGCTCGTTCCAGAAATCTCGTCGGGTATTGTGGTTGAGCCGCCATATCTGACCATCGGGGTTATACACTGGGAAGATACTTTCGAGGTGAAGATCACAGCAGTTGAGGTGGCTGATCAGGCTGAGCCTGAGACTGTGCAGTTCAGTGCGATCTCCGTGGTCGTGACCAGCGCTGGGGACCTACTCTACAATCGACCGAGCAGCCCCATAGGTCGCATCTTCGTTCAGAGATTCCCGCCTGCGTTGGTGCTTCTGGACTCCTCCATTGTTCCGATTCGCGAAGGCGCTGGAGAGAGTGAAATGGTGTTGCATTCCATCAACCTGGGCAGCGAGCCGATGCATTGGGAGCCAGTCGGTAGTGTTTACTCTCCGCACGAAGTCGTACTCAGTGCTGAAGCAGACACCACGCTGTTGTTCCCTCCACCAGTGGGCTCTGGGTTTGGTGGCGCTTCGACCATAACAGTCGCAGGGAATTCGTCAAAGAGCACAACTACACGCATGACCAAGAGCTTGGGCATTTTGCGCTTCAAAGTCCATCCAGAGGTGGTGTCGAGCACTGGAAGCAGCCAAATTGGTTCCGCTCGGTTGCGCTTGTTTCGCGTGTCTGGAGGAGAGAATGGTGGCTTGGGAGGCATTCGCGTTGGTGTCTGCACAGCGTCCGTTGACACCTCAGAGGACTGGGACGAGAGCGGCTTGCAATCCAAGTGCAGTGATACACTGGAGAACAACGGAGTGTGCTCTGTCAGCAATGCTACAACGGATCTTCCCAGTTTCTTCCCTCTGGGGTCAACAATTTATAATATCGACAGTCAGTCCGACGGAGAAACCCTCACCACGCCCTCAGGAGGCTTCGATGAAGTTACCAATTCGCACATTGCTACCTCTGGCTGGGTGGAGATTGACGTCACGTATGCAGTAAACAGGTTCCTGTCGGATATTTCGAAAAGCTCAACCGCCAAAGCAATCACGTTTTTGGTCTACTCCCGATCCACCGCAGGATTTACCTACGATGGTGTTGATGAAATGGTCTTTGCTTCACGAGAGTATGCAGACAGCGGATTGCGACCCCAGCTACGAGTAACCTCATCTGGAACCGTCAACTTGGCTCAACAGGCCTTGGTTTCACAAAGCTGCCCAGGCAACGCAAAGGCAGCGATTGATGGCAAAACAAGCTCAAAGCTCAGTTTGTCATCAAGCTATGCCTTGTCCGCGACCCCATACAAGTACCCGTGGTGGGAAGCCGACCTCACAGCCGCACGAGCTATTGAAGACATTATCATCACAGTAAAAGCGAAGCCGTCGGCTGCGAACATGGATGACTCGTACCTCAAGACGTCATTTTGGGTCTTCTTGTCAACCGCGTCCTTGGTGTCTGGTGATAGCGGTTTGGCTAGCTTCACGAACGCAAAAGCAAAGGCGCTCTATGCAAGGCAGTTCAACGTCACAACGCGCTCGTTCGCAGCATCCGAAGCGGAGACGATCACGTTCGGATGGCATGTAAACGGCGAGGAGACTGGCGCATTCGCTTCAGATCGATTCATCGGGGACTACTCGAAGCCTGTAGAAATACGATTCATGCTGATCCAAGTTGCGGGTGAAAACAACATCATGCTGAACGAAGTGGAGATCTACCAGCAAGCGTTCGCGGGCTCCCGTGTGTCGATTGGAGGATTCATGCCATCGCTGTCGCAGTCTCGACTCGGGATGAACCAACTCCAGTTCTTGTTGCCGGGTCTACGAGAAGCGGGTCTCCCGGAGTGCGACGCCACGACTGCAATTTGCCGTCGAGAACTCATCTTCACTTCAGGGAATTGGAAGACATCGCAGCTTGTGGGCGTGAAAGTCTTTGACGATACTGTCGCAATGGGCGACCACGAAATCTACGCTACGCACACGCCGGAAAGCAATGACCCGGACTTTGACGAGCCCTCAAAATGCGGTGCTCCAAATGGTAACCTCGCGTGCAAAAACACGTTCTTCAATGACTCCGGAGTTAAGCCAATCCGAGTGTTAGAGGACGACGAGAACAAGATCTTGCTGTCAAAGCACAGCCTTGAGATCACTGAGGGAAGCCAAAATTTCCCAACTGCGCCAGTGTATGTCCGCCAGGCGATCCTCTCCCCACCTTATTTTCGATGCAGCAGCTCTCCAGATCTGCTGAATGCTATGGCATCGGCTGGGCTGCGGAATTGTATGTCGTCGTTCAGTTCGGGAACCAACTCACCATGGGAGACGTGCATCACCAACTCGAGTGCTTCCCCTCTGGACCCTGGAAGTACCTGGATGATGGCGGGATTTGCACCTGGCGCAGCCAACATCTCGCGCATCGACGTTACTGTCCCTCGCATGGTGGGTACCAAGTACATCAAACGGTTTAGCCTGTGGTGGAGTTCCAGTAAGTCTCTGGAACACGCGGCAAGTGGCACTTTGGGTCTCTCAGACGGCTGGAAGCAGATCAAGACGGTGAATGTCACGATGAAGTCCAGCGGCGTCCAGAGTTTTGTGTTAGACAAACTTGCTTTATTTCCTGTGCAAGCACTCCTCATCACTCTTGAGAAGTCGTACGATGAAACCAAACAGTGTGTGCTCGCTCCGCAGATCCTCATCTCAGGATTTGAGCCCGTGCCATTCCCACTCGCGATTCGCGGAGATCTGAACAACCCAGACAGCATTCCTCCATCACTTAGTCGCTTGTCGAGGATGCATCTCTATGGCAAGAGTGCAGTGGTGCAAGTTCAGCTGACGAGTGAGCCAATTGCTGATGTCGTCGTATCTGCAGTCCTGGATGATGCGAACGACGCAGTGGTGGTGTATGATGCTGCGAATACCTCCAACGTCCCCGAGTCTGTTCGCGCTCTTGTGGGATCCTTGTACGAATCTGGAAAGACTTGGGAGTACACGATGGCGACAGCGATCAAGTTCACACCAGAGAACTGGAATATACCACAAGGGCTGACTTTCATCGCGGTTGACGACAACTTCTTCAACGGTAACAGGACATTCACCATCACCCACATTGCCGAATCAAATGAGGGTGAAGCATCGATCGTCCCACGCCAGACTTTCGATGGCTTGATCCTCGAGAAGGAACTCACAACGCTTTCACCAGAGCTATCGTATTCGCAAGCAGAGTATATCGTGAGCGATCGTCGCTTGGGTAACTGGCCCTACCGCTACGACCCAGCATGGAAGTCTCTTGATGGATCCATTGGTGCCGCCGTCATTGATGACGACCTCCCTGGAGTCACTGTCACATCAAGTGTTGTCAAAATCTCGGAGAGCGGACCGTCAGGCAACTTCTCGGTCTTCCTCGACTCGGCACCATTTGAGGACGTGGTTGTCAAAATCTCGTATGAAAGAGACGATGCGCTGTTTTTGGTCATGCCTACGCAGCTAAAGTTCACAGTCGCGAACTGGTATGAGCCGCAGTTCGTCTTTGTGCATCCAGTTCCGAACGATGTCTACGATGGTGAACAGCCGTACACAATCGACTACGAGAGGCTGATTCCGAAAGCGAAGAAGCCGATATTGGTGCTCAAGGTAGAGAGCGTGGATGCGTCCTACAATGGCGTCCGAGTAGGTGGAAACGAGGACGACCGCACGAAGCTTTACGTCGTGAACCAGGGCATCCAAGTGGTGGTTCTCGACGACGACACGGGGTGCCTGGGCGAATACACCTGCCAGAAAGGAGGAACTTGTATGAACAGCACCGGTGGCAACGTTTGTAAGTGCCCGGAGACCTTTGGCATGCGCAATTGCTCAACGGCGTGCGAGAACAAGCGCGACTGTGCGTTCCGTCGCGTCTTATTTCGATTAAAGTGTCACCCTCAGGTCGACAACGCGATTTGCAGCAGCTCTATCTCAGCGTCCTCGCTTGTGTCGACGCTCTACCGGATGCTTGGCAACGACGCGCTCACGACAGCGAGCGGGAAAACGTTCCCCAAGCTGAGCCTGCTCCCCATGTCGGAGCTCATGTACGTCGTCAACAGCTCGCAGGTCGCGTGTGTAGACGGCAGCGACAACTGCGTGGCTGTGTGGGTGGACTTTCAGAGCATGGTGCTGGAGAAGCTCGACGGCTTGCTGGCGTCTGGGTCGCTGAAAGCCGAGCCCATGTACGCCGAGCTCATGGTGAACGAGCCGCAGTACCCAGCGGATCTGGGCTCGACCGTCGCTGTCTGGGTCTTCATTGGCTTCTGCGCGCTCTGCGTGACAGCTGTCGGCGGCTTGTTCACGGCGCGGCTGCTGCGTGCCAAGACGAGTCATGTCACACCTCGATTGGATGACAAGGAGCCAACTCGTGCGACAGGGCAGGTGACGTCGCCGACGTCACCTCGCGCCACGTAATTTGGCTGCGTTTCACTATGAGCATACTAATATCGAGCTATCTATTTTGGATGTGACGAGGCGCAGATTGAAGTTCGGGACGGTCGTTCCGGCGCCAGGCCAGAGATTGATTGGTCACGATTGGCCACGAAGGGTCAGCCGAGATTTTCGATTGGCCCACGAGTCGAGTGCAAGGGTTGCACTTCGCACCCATGCAGTGCGATCTTTCTATTCAGTTCGAGATTAAATATGGAGAGTGGCTGAGAACGCGGTTGCTTGTGGGGCGCAACAAGTAGACAGCAAGGTAAAGGCATTTCCTTCCTTCACTCTCTCTTCTCGCTTCTCCCCCTCCCTCCTTCTCTCGAGCTCCGCCGCTCTGCGTTATCCCTTTCATTCTCCAATTTCCTTCCTCCCGCCAACAAGACCTCCTCCTAAGCAGACCAAGAACAATCCACGATGCTGAACCTGCCGCAAGAGCAGAACTTCGCGCTCTCACTCGGGCTGCTCCAGGTGATCTGCTTGGTCTTCTTCGCCGTCCACTTCGACACCATCACGCCCAAGTCTGCGAGCGCGTCTGATGCCCCCGACCGCGCACAGGGCGTCTACGCGATGTATATGGACGTGCACGTCATGATCTTCGTGGGCTTCGGCTTCCTCATGACATATCTACGCAAGTACAGTCTCAGCGCGGTGTCGCTTAACTTCGTCGTGGGCGTGATGGCGCTACAGTGGGGCATCATCACGGTCACCATGGCGCACCAGATCAGCGCCGAAGACTCTCCAAAAGCAACGATTGACATCCCAGCGCTGATCAACGGCGACTTTGCCGCTGCGACCGTTCTAATCAGCTTTGGCGCGGTGCTGGGCAAAGTCACGCCGACCCAGCTGCTCTGGATGACGTTCTTCGAGCTCATCTTCTACGCTGCGAACGAGACGATTCTACTTGAAGGGCTCGAAGTGATCGACGCCGGTGGCTCCATGGTGATCCACACGTTTGGAGCGTTCTTTGGGCTCGCGCTGAGTATCCAGATCGGTGTGCCTGCCCTGCAAGACCAGCTTCACAACACGTCGCGCTACACTTCGGACATCTTCGCTATGATCGGGACGCTGTTCCTGTGGATGTTCTGGCCGTCGTTCAACGCTGCGCTCGTCCCAGCGGAGGGCTTTCGTCAGGAGCGAGCGATTGTCAACACGCTTCTCTCAATTGCCGCGTCGTGCGCCTCGGCGTTCGCAGCCACCCAACTTTTGACCGCCGTAAAGAAATTCGACATGGTGCATTTGCAGAATGCGACGCTCGCTGGTGGTGTTGCCATGGGTGGAGCTTGCGAGCTCGCTATTAACCCTGCAAGCGCATTGACCGTAGGTATTATCGCAGGTTTCATTTCAGTCGTTGGCTACCGCTACTTCACTCCCACGCTCGAGCACCGCATTCGACTGTCCGACTCGGCGGGGATCCTGAACCTGCACGGCATGCCTGGTGTGCTCGGAGGTCTCGCCTGCGCCTTTGCGACCATGGCTCTCTCCGATGATACCTATGGAGGAGCGCCGACCACAATCTTCAAAGCCCGCGAGCACCGTTCAGCAGCGCAACAGGGAGGGTACCAGCTTCTCGCGATTGCCGTCACACTGGGGATCTCACTCGCATCAGGAACGGTGGTAGGTATGTTTCTCCAGTCGCGTCTGTTCAGACAGCAAGGGCTGAAGTACGAAGACGAGGAGTGGTTCCATTTGCCGACGCACCAGGACTCGCAGTTGGTGGATCCCCCACACAGCCACCTCGACATGGAGAGCACGCTTGGCTCCCAGTCACCTCAGACCAGCTACGAGCTCGTCGGCATCAAGACTTCTTAGATCTACACACACACACACAGCGGCAAATCATCATCACCTTTTTTTATTAGAAATAAAATGTTAACTCGAAAGAAATTGATTCAGTTGACAAGCTTTCGGAGGTGACACCTTTCCAAGATGGACACTATATAAGCTAACAGCCTGAGCCGGTGAGTGATACCCATTCGGATGCGATTTCTCGAGATGATCATTTAGCACGAGCCAGTGATGCCGACCTGCGACGCAGTCACCGAGCCCAGACCCACCCAGCTGCGCATCGCGTTCACGATCGACAAGTCGCGGTGCACGCGCGTGTACTTGCCGCCGGCAAAGCCCTCCACGGTGTACCCGCACGAGCCAGCGCGGAAAGCCTTCTCGTACGGCACACTCTTGTCACAAATCTGACCAGCAGACTTGTCGAAGCCGTTCGTACAGTCCGACAGACCATCCGGGAAACCAGCGGCGCCGTTCGAGAACCACGTGTACGAGCTCAGCACCACCTTGATCTTCCAGTCCGCGTCCGTGCGCGTGAACAACTGAGTCTCAAAGCCGCGGTGCGCGTTCACGTCCTTCGCCTTGATGAGGATTGAGCCCTTGTCGCCCATATCGCGAGAAGTCGAATCAGGGTTCTGCTGGTCGTGGTCGTCGTTCTGGATTACGAAGCGCGAGGCTGGCAGGATCCACGAGCCGCAGATCGGCATCTCCTTCGGGTAGTCCGAGGACCAGATTTTGAGCTTGGCAATGTCAGTGGCTGAGATGCCCGCCGCGGCGTACTTGGAGTCTAGACCCTTGTAGAAGTTGTAGCCCGAGTTCTCGTTACACGCAAGCAGCTGCGCCTCGCCGCCCATGATGATCTCGCCCCACATGATGAAGTCGGACGGAAGGTTGCCACCCATGTACTTGTTGAAGATGCCGAAGATGGCAGCAGTGTCGACTGGCCCGATGTGCTTCATCGCGTCGATACGGAAACCGCTGAAGCCGATGCCCATCAGGTCCACGAAGTACTGCGCGATGCGCTCGCGGACGTACGTCTTGGCCGTGTTCAGGTCGGTGAGACCCACGAGCCAGCCAGTCTCCAGCTGCAAAGGATCGTTCCACGAGTTCAATGCACGTTCACAGTGGAAATCCGTTGGTCCGAACGGCACAGCAGGAAACTCTAGCGCCGGACGAGCGTTCGTGTAGTTGTTCAGCGCGTACTGGTAGTTGTGCGTATAGTACGGCGACCCCTCGGCGCTCGACTTGGCACCCCAGTACGTGCACGAGCTGCCGCTCGGGTTGCGGTGATTGCTCACGTCGTTGCCTCCTCCCGACATGTGGTTCACCACCGCGTCAGCGTACACGCGCACGCCGTTGGCGCGGCACGTCTGGATCATCGAGCGCAGCTGCGCACGCGTCCCCATGCGGGAGTGCAAGCGATAGCTCACGGGCTGGTAGATGAAGTACCACGGGTTGCGCTGTCCGCTCTGCGGCCAGGCGTCCGACAGCACGGACTCCTGCGGCGGGTTGATCTTTACGCCCATGTACCCGGCCTTGCCTAGGAAGTCCTTGCACTCGGCCTCGATGTCGGCGTACGGCCAGCCGAACAGGTCCACGATGGCGCCTTTCTGCCCTCCCTCCATGCCTGCAGGCTGGGTCACGCTGTTCGCCTGCCACACAAAGTTCACCGGGTCCAGCTCTAGCGTCCACTGATCTCCGGAGCTGCTCTGCGTGCACACGACCTTGATGTTTAGGTCGGCGGTGAGCGCGCTGGTGGCCTTGAAGGTCGACGAGGACGACACCGCACCGTTGAACGAGTACGAGCAGGTGACGGTCGATGCGTCGACGCGGAGGTAGGTGCGCACGTCCACGGTCGCCGAGGTGCGCCCCGCGTCGTAGGTGACGTGGGCGTATCCCGTCAAGGAGCGGTAGTCCTGGAAGCCGTCGGCCCAGCCGGCGGCATTGCGCGGAGGCGTTTGCCATCTGCGAGCCTCGTCGGAGTCAGGGTAGGTCGTCTGGGTTCCCGACTTGCACGAGTCAAGGCCGTTGTAGTTGGTGCATGGGCCTGTCGGTGGCACAGTGGTTGGAACTGGAGTTGTCGTCGGTGCTGGAGTAGAAACTGGAGCTGGTGTTGGAGATGGAGCCGGAGTGGGGGCGGTGGTGGTCGTCGGTGGAGGACTCACAGTGCTCACCACCGTCCACGTGCCCGCGGCATTAAGCTTGTAGTTAACGTTGTTGTTGTTGTCCCACGTACCGGCGCCATTGTTGAAGACGAACTCCAAGTACGCGGCTGGTGCAGCAAGATCGAGCTTGAACCACCCCAGACCAGCGGGGTACGCGCTGTCCGTACTCGCCGTCATCTTGACGCCTGGAGAGGTGGTCCACCCCGATCCTTGGTTGTAGTGGATATATGGAGCAGTCCAGCCGCAGCGGAAGTAGACGTGCACTCCCGTACCGTCGTCCACCTTGGCGAGCGTGGCGCCAACTGCTGCTGGAGTTGGCGAAGGTGTCGTCGCTGGCGCAGCAGTTGGCGGTGTGCTCACCTTGCTTGTGAGCGTCCAGGTACCGGCGGAAGCCACCTTGTAGTTGGCGTTGTTGTTGTTATCCCACGTACCAGCGCCGTTGTTGAAGACAAACTCGAGCGAGGTGGCGGGGGCGGCGAAGTCGGACTTGAACCACCCGAGACTAGCTGGATAGGCGCTGTCCGTACTCGCTGTCATCTTGACTCCAGGGGACGTGGTCCACCCCGAGCCGAGGGTGTAGTGGATGTACGGAGCCGTCCATCCGGTGCGATAGTAGATGTGGATGCCGGTGCCGTCATCGGCCTTGACGAGCGTCTGCGCGTTGGCGACAGCGCTGAGTAGGCAGAGGACGAGGGCAAGCACAACGGAGGTGGTGTGTCTCGGCGACATCGAAGAGAGCCGAGAGCAGATTCCCCACCGAGTGCTGGCTGGTACTGAGTGTGGAGCGGAAGGCGCAAATTGGATAATAAGAATGTGGGAGAGAGTTGAATGGACGCGAGAGCCAAGATTAACCGAGCGTGGGTTGTCTTGCCTGCTACTCCGAGATCATTGGCGTTTCAATTGGCTGATTAAGATTGCGGTGGCGAAGAGCTACTGCTGAGTAGCTTTTGATGGGATCCACCGCTCACGTCGGTCTCTCTCCATTGCTAGTGAAGCGTGGAACCGGCCACTTGATTTATTTCTTTTGCCAGTGCTGCAGTTGATGGCGGATCCGCTTTCTCGCATCCATCGTCATCTCTATGCACTCCTGTCAATGTGTCGAGATCTTCAACTTGGCGCATCTCAATTTCGGGTAAGTATAAACGAGCCAGAAATGGCATTCCTTGCCCAATATAATATTCTCATGACTCCCTGTTCTCTGACCCAAAAGCGCCGAGAGTCCTTTTGAAATTCAGGTCATTGTCAATTCCCAGTGTGTTTGCGAGGTTGCCGAGAATGTAAGTTCTTGGTTGGCTGCGGCACAGCATTGAGGAAAGTGATTTGCGAGCAAGGTCTATTGCGCATTGATATCTGAACTTTACAGCATATCAATTCTGTAATCCGCTTGCTGGAGCTCAATGCATCAAATCGCTGGTTGCTGTGCCGGCAGATTGACACCGTAAACACAGTGAGTGTGTCCGCACTTTGTCTGGTATTTGCCATCCGATGTTACTCACTGGCAGTCTCCGTGCGCCGAAGAAACTCCACCAGTGTGTGTCTTCAGCGCACACGATACGAAATGTTACCGATTGACACGCGAGTTTGGAAAAGAGGGATGATGGGGCGAGTGTATCGTCCGTCCGTCGCATGAACCCGCCTGCCATCTGTCTTTGCGAACTCAGAAATCCTGTTAACGCGCAAGTTCAAGCTGACTGACACCGTGACGCATCGCCGCAGCGAATACGAACACGTGAGCGCGGGTCCAGTGGGGACTTCGACGTGGGGCTGGCTGGCTGAACTGGCCAACCCGAGGACTTGTTTGGATTTGATCGCCAGATCGACAGTTGGACGAAGCACAGTACCAACCTCAACTAAATACCCCCTCGACTCTGTCACAAACCCGCAACAACGTCGTTTGTGGTGGGCGATTTCACCAATATTCTGGTGACCCATTTTCTCAGCAGCATAATGCTTTGCTGCAAAACGATTAACACGAGTACCAAAAGTCTCCGAATTTCGCCAGGGGCAAAACTCCACAATACCTATTCTGGCGTTACAGTAAATGCTATGAGCCATCATTCCACACACACAATGAGCAACGACGATCCTGAGTCGCTTTGTACAATTTTGTATGCGAGATTGATACAGCAGTCTTTTTCCCAGTACGTCGCGCCGGCTGCCTAGACAAGTAAAAAGCATAGAGCATTTGCTGATGATTCACTTACACTTTGATTTCATAGCGCACTTCATGGCCCAGAAAATCAACCTCCCAGAAGTAGTTTCAAAGTAGTTTCCATCACCTTGGAAGTCATCACCTCTGGAATTGGCTGGATGGGCGAGCTCTAGTGCTGCTTGGGGAAAACTGAAGAAAACTGAAGCGCAAACTCTCTCTTCAGTGGCATGTCGTTGCAGTCGCTTGATTCTTTTCCTGTGTTCAAGTGCGTTCCAGTGTGTTGGCATGGAACCAATTTGGGCAATCAGCCAGGCTTCTCAAACATCTGCTGATGTTTGCCCACTCTGGTGTGTCGAACGGATTCTCAAGTCATCGCACCTCGGTGGCTGGCGAAGCGCTCATGTCTGGCATGCAGCAACTGGTAAATGACATGTAGCTCAAGACGGGGTGACGGCTTCTAAATAAATCAAGTGTTGGCTTTCTCATTTGGCCTTCTGTGGCCGCTGATTCGTACCGAGAGGAGAAAAGCGGTCGGCTGTGTACTAAGTGACGCATGATTCACGTTGAAGAAGAGCGAGCGTCGACTTCGAGTGTGTTCCACGCGTACACCGTTCGGGATGCTGCATCCTACATTTCGCATACAACATTCTCGAACAGTGGCTGCACCAAGGTACTGTACCAAGCATTCCTTTCTCTCTCTCTTTCTCGCCACCAAAGTGTTCGCAGTTCCTACAGGTGCATTGCTGCTTTCACTTCGAGTCGAAGCTGCAAAAGCAGTGTAGCTAGAAGAATGGATATTCTCGTTCGCGTAGCGTAACATAATATACCTCACCTTAACTAAAAAAAGCATTGTTGCTCTGAAGCAGCCGCTACCCACTGTAGCTCTTCACTCTTGGCATCCATGTGCAGCACTTGATTTATTGTTCCAGTGCAGATCTTCACAGTTGATTGATGCGAGAGCGAGCCAACTCTTCCACGAGACAGAACAGAACGAGGATCTTCAACTTGGTGCGGCGGTCTGATTCATCAAAATCGATCAGCGCTCAACATCCGCCGTAAACATCGATTTTTCATCGGTTGGCTGGCCTGCTCCATTTCGGATGCACCAGCTGAAGTCGACTTCAGCTTCGAGCTGATCAAATGGACACATTTGGAATGGACACTTCGCTATAACTCGACACCTTTGGATCGGATACCAGGGAACCACATGCACATGCACGCTGCTGTGCACACCCAGAAAGAAATCGTCCTTCGCCACGAGCCACCACTACTGAAGTATTATCAAACCATATTGACCTGATCGGTCCCATTTCACGATCTTCAAATCAATATCACAGGATTTGGTAGTCGACGAAATTCCAAATCAAAACAAACGGTATATTGATTTAAGCTTGAAACAGTGGAGGTTTTGCTCTACGAAGGACAAAAGCACACTTAGCACGAGCCAGTGATGCCGACCTGCGACGCAGTCACCGAGCCCAGACCCACCCAGCTGCGCATCGCGTTCACGATCGACAAGTCGCGGTGCACGCGCGTGTACTTGCCGCCGGCGAAGCCCTCCACGGTGTACCCGCACGAGCCAGCGCGGAAAGCCTTCTCGTACGGCACACTCTTGTCACAAATCTGACCAGCAGACTTGTCGAAGCCGTTCGTACAGTCCGACAGACCATCCGGGAAAC